>JAEAOA010001913.1:300000-560000 GCA_016746295.1 Potamilus streckersoni | reverse complement strand
AGAGAGAGAGAGAGAGAGAGAGAGAGAGAGAGATAGAGGGGCGATGGACAAAAATTTAGTATAGATTTAATAATAATAATAATAATAATAATAATAATAATAATAATAATAATAATAATAATAATAATTGCTTTTTAGAACATTAGTACATGTTTAATAAACAACAACAACAACAATAATAAGGTATTAAATACATTACAGTATGTGTGCCTTGTAACCAATAAATTTACCAAATATTGTTGATTAGCTATTATTAGCTATTACAGCTATGTAGCATTGATTATAGAAAAACCATATGCAAATCCCATGGAAAGTGTACACATTCCGTTTCAACGAAGTATATTCTTATAGGTTACATGGGTCAAGTTCAGTTTCAAGGTTTTCGTCTTGCAAACTTAAACTTTTCAGTTTGGTTGAAATCGTCTGTAGTCATCAGCATGAGCTGGATTGTGGTAAATGCCAGCTAATAGCGTATCAGTTTGGTTGATGTTAACGCTATGTCACCAACGATTCGATACTGCTCTTAGTTTTTTTTATATGGTAATCTGGACTGCAGAATAGTGAAGTATCCGGCGAGCGTCAGCATTATAGGTGGATACTTTATTTTTATTTCTGTCTTTCACTTCTGCTTTCCCTTCATTTTTCTTGCTCCTACTTGAGAAGGTGTCGACATAATCTTTATGACACGAATTTCTTGTTTTCCCGTCCGAGAGTAGCAGAATGTGTCAACAAGAATGTCATAATCAAAAAGAGGAGGAGGAAAATGAGCAGACCGAGTTAAAAACATTGCTCCTGATTATTTTTCTTCTTTCATCTATGTGGTTGTTTCTGTCGTTATAAGTATCGCTTCTGTTTCGTTCACTTTTCAAAAAGTTATTGAATTTTTCAGAGTAGGCTTAAGCTTTTCTTCAAACGTTCTCGAACGAAAAACTTGAAGATACTACAATAGTTATTCTTGCCGTTGTAATCTTTCTGGTTCGAACAAATCACTTCCTTTATTTCAACTATCATAATCACTTGTGTACGTGTGTCATCTCGGCAAAATTACAATGTGGAGGTAAATGTGACGTTCGTTGTCCATAAAATCAGCAGAGGTGTCTCCCAACAAGGCGTCCCAGTTATTGTTTCTCCCTTCGATAAGGTCTCACCGGACAGTTGTTTTGGCAAATTTTCATCCGACAATGACCTATTGCAGAAAAATGATCATTATTTTACAATAAAGATACAAATAAACACTAATGATTTTTGTTGAAAGGATGCTTGTAAGATTCTGACTAAGGTGTTAAGGTTAATTCCTTATGCAACTGGTGGTTTTGATACTGAATCTATACTACCACCAACCCCTCTTTTTTACATTCATTTTTGACAGAAAAGAGCTATTTTCAACCTGTTCCTGTGAGAAGAAGGCTAACAGAGTCAGTATGTACCTTATTGATCTTGAAAGTTCGCTAGTACTATAACAAATTAACATACCTTTCATCACCCCTCAACCATGTAGATTTTTAGATATTTACCTCTGAAGCAGACACATGTAAATACGTAAGCCAAGTCGGATGCACATTTGCAGACCAAGTTACGCATTTGATCTCCAGTGCTAGTCTAACTGTGACAGGCAGTCACCAACAAGGCAACCCATTTACAAGCCTAACTCACAGTAAATGTAATCCACATTACAGATTTAGCTTATGCGTGAATTTATAAATGCTAGGGTTGTGATAATCAGGCTCATGCCTTCTACCTTACAAATTAGGGTGTGTGTATCAAAATACGAAACTATCCAGTGAGACCTAAGATTCAAATGTAATGTGTGATATCTTTGTCTTCATTTTATCGTCTTCTTCATCATTTTATCTTTCCTCTTGAAAGAGGTGCATTAATCGATGCTAAAAAAGGAGTAAGGACTTTTAACAATGGTACTAGATCCTAGGATAAATATATAAATATATACTCCCATGTTTTTCGATTATTTTTTAGACGACTCAACAAGATGTGGACAATAATGGAGTCATGGGAGCATTATTTCGTGTATACTGCTTAACTCAGAATACCATGTGTATGTGATCTAATATAATACGATAACACCATTCATAAGTACATTGTGACAGATTGGCGGCGTGCAAAACACACCAACCTCTTTCACTACGGTTCGTTGCTAGGGAATGACCTCCGCGGTGTGATTTACCCAGTGTGGATAGATAGAAAGAAGGAAGCAGATCACTGAACAAGTATATTGAGGAAATAAACACTACGAGCTCCCTTTCAATGAACAAATATAAAATTTAATCAGATTATAAACAGAATTTAAAATGAAAAGAAATCAATGACTTAGCTACAAAGAAGGAAAGAATGGTACTAACATGTACTCAAATAAAATCTAATAAAACACAATACAAATTTCTTTAAATATAAAATTACTTTCACGTTCAATTGCTATCATCATTGCCAATGGGATGTGACCTTTGAGTGTAACGATGAGAGACTTCATCACCTAATTTATACAGACATCAAGACTTCCGTTTGTCCCTGCTTGTCGATCTTTGTCTAGTTTTCGTCTTGGACTCTTGTCCGTCTAACTCTGACTTAACAATCGTCTATGGACTAGATTTCTGCGTAGAATGTGTTCCCGTCCTATGATTGTTCAGGGATTCCTCATGTGTGTCCAGGAAAGTTGTTTCCTTCAATAAATAAAAATGTCTCGCAATAGACAATAGGTCACATTCCCAAGTATATCTATATTTTTACATTAATTCGGCTCAGAAACAAAAGGCATAAATTCTGCCGCAGTAACTTATGTTAGCTAACTGTTATGTTTACATAAACGGTCGATGCCGGTCCTGACCTTAATTCGGGTCACGTTAGGGATGGTCAATTAAATTCAACTCAGCCGTATGAACCCGTATGAACCCCCACTCGACTTCTTGCTCTGTTAAGTTACATATGGCTTAGACCTCCAGATCTAACTATTTTAAAATAGTTTACTCGACCAATTAAATATTACAAACTAGCATATAGATATACACTTAAGTGATCAATTAAATATTACAAACTAGTATATGGTATACATGTAATGATAGGTCATACTCATTCTAAACAGAGTTAATCCATAAACTATGAAACGTTACCCATCATTTCTTAAATCATTCATGAAAATTCATAATCACTCCTATGTATTAAAGATTCAAATAAATGCAATCTTTTCAAATAATCTAATGAAATTTTAATTACATTCACTCTTGCCAATTCTCCAAATGAATTCATAATTAGGAAATAAAAGAATAAAATGTCATGACTAGCATTTCACTAAAATCCTGCAAAATGAAATCATACATACATATATCATATCAAGAATACATTTGCAAAATAGATCAACAAATGAAATAACATTTTAAAATCGGGAAACTAAGATTGCGTACCTTTTTGCCGTTTCTTTATGTTTCCACGAATCTCACGTATAGGCCGTCTCCTAACTGAGAGAACTATCCGGCCCCTTACTCAATACTAAAAACGTACTTTTTACGAATTTCGGAGTCGTACTAACTTTCCTTGCGAAAGATCTAAGACTAAAGAATTTCCCTAAAGTGAAAAACCTTTAATTTCGTACATAGTTACGCCCATAAATCCATATTAACCAATCGGAATAGACAGTTTCCTAAACCTGTTCGTAGAATTTTTGGAGTGACCAGAAAACTAAACAACTAATCATGCCGTAATTAATCATTTTCTTTGAGCTATCATCTAAAGCCATATGCCGCCTTTAACCCTGCCGATTTTGGGGAAAGGTCTTGTCATTCTCTTGTACCATAGCATCTGACTCGGTCCTGTTACTTCAGCCAGAACGAATTCCCTTTTGACGTTCAGAGATGAAATGAAAATAATCACCTAACTATCTCTAGCCCTTTTTTACTTCAATTGAATTGACTTTGATACAATTCCTTTAAACAAAGCTTCTAAGATTTCCAAAATTCGACACATCACATACATAAATTTGGAAGAGAAGAATCAATATAGTATGACAATGATGCACCGAGAGTGTCTCGATCTATGTACACACCGCGACAACAAGCTTGTGGTGACGAACAATATTACGTGCAGTATGTGTTAACCTTTTCCTCGTTTGACAGCACACAGCGGCTCTTTTCAGGGCCACCCACATGACTAGAGAAGTGGAATACTTATAATTCCCTAATTGTTTTCTTATGATTTATTCAATGTTTGGGTACATTTTCTGTATGCCTTTGTCTTTCCTCCACCACCCACCCACACAACAAAAATTTAAAACTCTTTACCCCTTCTCCTGTGTTTGTATCTTTGATAGGGTACAGCAGTGTGTCTATAAACACTTCCTACCTTTGTTTTATAGAACAGTGTGTAAGACTGAGAGTGAGATTGTTGCACTCTTTCCCCCTTCTTGTGTGATAGTATGTATGTATGTATGTATGTATGTATGTATGTATGTATGTATGTATGTATGTATGTATGTATGTATGTATGTATGTATGTATGTATGTATGTATGTATGTATGTATGTATGAATGTATGTATGTATGCATGCATGCATGCATGCATGCATGCATGCATGCATGCATGTATGTATGTATGTATGTATGTATGTATGTATGTATGTATGTATGTATGTATGTATGTATGTATGTATGTATGTATGTATGTACGTATGTATGTGTAATGTGTGTACATACACTAATGCCCTCTTTGTTGGATTTTAATCAATAGAACTTTAATATTACATTAACCGTAAGGCTATGTAAATTTTTCAACACTGAAACCGTCTATCACGATCCACAATTTAACATTACTTTCCTATTTGGCTCACAGGCGTCCCAATATGTAAACCTAGGGCAATGTTAAATTCTCGTTTAAGATGTATAAACCTTTGATTCCATAACACTATTCATTTCTTAAGTCCGTGGATACTGGAAACATAGGATTTATCGTATGACATACGAAAGCTCTAAAACGTGAACCAAGTGCTAATGATAATTCTCCTTTAGCTCTCAAAATTCAACATCCAACAACTTGTGTGTGTATGTGTGTGCGCGTGTACGTGTTTGCTTGGATGTGAAAAAGGTCCCTTTCTTTTAAAGGATATTATTAGTTTGTTTGCTATGCATGAGCGCTCCTGCCCATTGTGCGAAACTCACAAATGATTCGTTTCCGTGCATGTATTATGACCTGCAAATTATCACTACACTAGAACATACTAAATTAATCACAGTTTAAGTACTGGTCCTTTTGTGTGGTTATCTGGGAATCCACCATGAGTGTAATTACAACTAATAGGGGTCCTCGAAAATGATGTTCCATCTACGGCCTTAAACTATGATGAAACACATATAACTTTCATGCATAATGATTGTCTGGTTACACGAGACGGGACACGACTTTTTTTGGGTTAAACAGTGTCATGTTTGTTTTTGCTCCGCTTTTTGTTAGAGAAAAAAGTCTTGATTTTCATTTCTATTCAGGACATCCCTTCTTGTGCATGTCTGATATACAATCCTGCGCACTGGTGTATTTGTGGTTTGGCTTGATAGTAAACTGGGGTAATTTAGTCTTTTTATAGAGAACAATTGTCTCAGTAGGGGCAGAACCAGTTAATGGCATAATCTACTCCAATAATTGAGGAGAAAGTATTTAATTCCTTTGTAACATTCCGTTTGCGGCATGTGCTTTTTTATCTCCTTTTCTGATGAACTCATACATCTCTCACGATTACGTTCCAAACTGGATGAACTTGAAGTCTTACTATCCACCACCATATTTTCCTCAGAAGTTATCAGCAAGACCATGGTGGGTAGGAACGTAAAATTAAATGAATGGAAATTATAAATTTCATGTGGACACACACATCTTATTATGATTCGGTCAAACGATAACAGCCAAACTACACCGATTGTCTAATAAAAATACCGAGAACACAGATGCACCAGATCTGACTGGACTAGGTGTCAGATACCATTTCAGATGTGGTGAACATTTAATGCCTATCTATCACTAAAGTAACCACCAACGACGAAGATACTGAACATCGCCTTACAACAGAATGCTCTCTATATATTACAGGAGGCTCTACCGATGAATAAGATTATCAGTCCAATTATCTAATAAACCAGAGATCTGATACTAAAAGAGAGAGTTCGCGAAAACGACCATCGTTTTCGTATTCTTCAATTAAAAAGCAACATCGCTTGGCAAAATTCCTAAATGTTGCAAGTAAAACGTTTTCTAGATCGTGTAAAATGATCACAATGCAATAAAAAAATCATATAAATGTAGAACCGATTTCGTTGATGATTGTAGTTTGTTGAAGGGTTTCAAGGATACCTGGCCTTAAACGCATTTTTTAATTTTTACGACAAGGGCACAAGGATAGATTAAGCCGCAGACTGAAATGATGAACAAAATGACGGAATTACAACAAGTAAAGAAGCAAAAAAAAACGTATTAAACATAGTTGAACAATAAAACGATGAGCTTTCAGGCTCTTCGTGTTAGCAACAAATACATGATAAGAAATAGAGAGAATAAGAAAACAGATGGTTAAGAACAATACCATATTTTTCTTTCTGAAAATTTAATGACTTGAAACATTGATTTGAAATATTTGTTTTAATTAAATTCTGGTAAACTACACAGACGTTTCCTGGAATTGATAAGATGTTCCAATGGTGTGTAATGCGTGTAACTACTACATGCTACAATTAAGTAACATGGATCAGGATAGATACGGAGAAACATCTACATTTTACAAGTTCATTGGTTATACATGACAACGGTGATTTTGTAACTTTCTCTTATTTCTTTACGCATTTACACGATGTTTACTGGTAATTGGAAGTGACCATGAATAGGCTATGGTGAAAGCCATTACTTTTGCATTTTTGCATCAAACCACTGTTAAGCATATTTAATTTCTGGTTTTTTTTTCTTTTTTTTCCGTTTTTATTTTCGTTATATGCTATAGTAATGTAACATTGTACGCTTAATAAAAAGTTGTTCAAGGTCAACATTATTTTCTACGTGACCATGAATTATTGATTGTTAAAAAATTTAATTATGTAAAGAACTAATAAATAGCTAATGAATTCTCTGTTTATGGGTTTAATGTCAGGATCATTAATAATAGAAATAAATAAGTTTATTTGTATCTGGGTCTAGGTTATTGGAGTTTCCTCACAATTTACCTGGCGTAATTGACATTACCCAGTTATATATTATAATTTTAGCAACAGAGTTTCTAATTATAACTAACATTTTATTTTGTAAACATTAAGAATATCCATAAAGGTTATTTTCCATTAGGTAACTTGTTATTTAAAAAATGTTAATTATGACCGGAGGTCAAGTGGAAGATTACATAATCTTATAATTTAGCAGAATCAATTTTGTATTACTATAGTGTTGAGTAAAGTACTTAGGGCAGGAATTCATATCTTCAAATGCATTCTAGTGAATATTTTCTAAAAATACAGAGTACGAATTTTAAAAAGGAATATTCTTGATCATAGGAATTCACTAGTGAATTCATACTTGGAATTATATTAATCTGTTTCAACACAATTCAAACACAATGACACATTCAGCATTGGACTAAATTTGGATTTTCACTAGGTTTTATTCAGAATTTAAAATAGTAATGACTTGTTTCTGTAAATCTGATATTATTTTGGGATTTAACTCAGAATGCCGGTAAGATAGCTTAGCTTGATGTTTCCTGTCCTTCCCAAATCTGGTGATCTGTCATTGTACGGACCTCTTCCTTCTTTATCCCTTCTTTAGCCTTTTCGGGTCATCAAATCTTTGTTGTATGCTGAGCTTTTTTTCCCATTGTACAATCAACTATTTTATTTTTTCCTCGTGCTCTATCTAATTTTGTTTTACCTCCTTTTGAAGTAGAATCTCCCTTTTTTCAGTCTCGTACTTTCCGACAAGAACCCCTTTAAGACAACAAAACTAGAAATCTCTTACTTCTTAGAGTGGAGACTTCCATTCAGCAAAGAAACTTGAACTGGATAGTTTCATGTGGGAGAACTATTTTAAAATCCTGAATTCTGTTTCTGAACACAGCGCCTCGTTTAGCATAGCCAATCAGGATTACTACTTTTCCCACCAAAAATCATTATCACTTCCAACGAAGTAAAAACAATTATCTCTAGTCCACCTTTATTAATAACTATTCTGGACAACATCATTATATAACACCTGTTTCAAATGAACCAAAACTACCTAAAATTTATCTCCATCCTTGTCACTTTACCACAAAATGATAATAATAAATGTAGTAAATGTAATAAAATGATAATAATAAATGTAGTAAAATCCCTGGTGTTCAGGTAATTATAGGTTTTATTCAGCAAATATTTGATTGTTAGCTACATTTAATGTTTTCTGCTGACTTCTTTTTAAGTTGAATAAGGGCGGTGAAAACAACAACAACAACAACAACAACAAAATAGTGTGTAAGTGTCACTGAATCTTTACTGACTAAAAGAGTGCTCATTCAGAGACATCTGTTTTATTGTGTACATTATCAAACGGTACTACTGAGCATTTAAGGTGTAAACGAAACTAATTTCAAATAAATTAAAAGAATAAGACACAAAAATGTAATATGATCTCGCTTTTGTGAACAATTCCGGTCAATTTTAATTGTCACGTTTTTGGTATTGCAGCAAATAATTTTACGGTAGAAGTAAGTTTCCCGTCAAATGTAAAGTGAGTCTTTAGACTGTTCTTATTGCAATAAATTTGCAATTTACCTTAAAATATCTATTCCATCATTTGTTGTAAAATTTAATTCTTAATTCTTCATTTTATTTTGGTAATGGACAATTATTCCAGTAATTCCTATTATTCCGTTATTTATTCCTAGTAATGCTTTTACTCCTGATCGAAGCGATATAACTGAAAAATTGTTAAAGGTCTACTAGTGTCTTGTACACAATATATATATATATATATATATATATATATATATATATATATATATATATATATATATATATATATATATATATATATATATATATATCATAATTTTAATTGTTCACTAAGTAACTCCTGAATGTGCATTTCAGAACTAGGTTATAACTTACGGAGGAGAAAATTGGGATTTTTTGAGTATACATCGATGTTTTACTGAAAATGCTCCAGCGATATTTATAGACTACCGATGAAACAAATCGGATTTCCGGAAGTGACGCACTCTCGGGAAGTCCCTCAGGTAAAGCGTATGTGATGATAAAGGCTTATAGAGACAACTCTAGCAAAATTATATTATAAGTATATCATGCAGCATCAAAAGTGTATATCATAAACAATATTAAAGGCTAAATTCTTTTTATATTAACTTTTATGATTGTGTAAACAGTGTGAATAATAATAATAATAATAATAATAATAATAATAATAATAATAATAATAATAATAATAATAATAATAATATACTTTCCACATTCCTATTGACATTTGCAATCAATGCGTTTTGGGCATAAACCTAGCCTAGACTAGGATTCACTAGCATAATAGTGTACATCTAATCAAGGAAGGTAATTTACCCCCAGAGCCGCAGAACTGATTAGTCTTAACAATTAAACACAATCCACAAAATATTCACACCATTTAAGCATGAGAAGAAAACTTGTGATATATCATTATTATTATTGTTGAAAACAGAATAGACAGGAAACAAACTACAGCATCTGCAAGAATTTTTATAGGGTGAGGTCTATATATATATATATATATATATATATATATATATATATATATATATATATATATATATATATATATATATCCCTCCCTTTGATTTAGGATTTACATTATTACACAAACACATACACACACAGATCATAATAAAGCAGGCTTCATATATTTGGGTGTAAGAGTTGACCTATTACGCTTTGCAACCACCTGCCACTAAAACCACTCTCTCCCATTATTCGCTCGTAAGATAGGTATATTTGTGGCAAGAGTGTACGATTGACAACAAATACTATAGCAAGCTAAAATTAATACATTTTTTGACACTTGCTCACTTTCGCTTTTGATAAGCTCCTCTCGGGATAATTGTCGTTAGGCCTGCCGTAACCATTGATTTATTTTGATATGGTGTGTATGTACTCTGGGTTATCTGGTGAGAAAATACACTTGAAACTGCATTTAAAAGGAGGAAGAGTCTAATGATCTTAATCCGAAAAATCCTTCATTTTATAGGCGGGATCGAAATCGTCATCTATGAAGTTGTGACTACAGACAACCTGACTATATCAAGTTATTAATCAGCTCAGTCCAGTCTTTTCTTGTTCGTATCTGCTTATTCCATTGTTTCCTTGAAACATGATTAGTAGGAAATAAGTGAAAACTTACTCATTTTCGTATTGCATTGCTAAAATTGCTACTATTTTGTTTAACACAGGCTTCCACGTGTTGAACGTAACTACAATGAAAATTGAAAGGCTGTGTTCCCTTCACTACGTCACTTCCGATTTTGCCTTTCAGAAATTACCGAGCACGAAATCAGGTAGGAGTGTTTGCCTTCAACTGTAAACAATAGATGTTCTCTAGTCATTATTTTATTAAAAAGAAAGTAAAGGCTGTTACTGACAAAAATCGATATTTTTTATGCATGACCGGCACGACGTTTACAACGTAAATTTGCACTCGCTGCAGATAAATAACCCTTTTTTTTATGCAATTACCTAACGTATCATTGGCACTGTTACCACATTAATTATTAAATAAATAACTTACAGTTTACCTGTCATGCATGTATAATATAAAATTTGTTATTATTTTATTATATAATTATACTGCATATTATCATGACATTAAATTGAAAGCAACGATACAAGCCCCTGTGAAAATAACTCGGACTCCGCCTATGTTATAATCGGAAATATACCTTACAACAGCTCATAGACATTGATATAAAGTTCAATAATATGTCAAAGAACTACTTGCAGTGGTCACCTGTTTGTCAGAAGCGGTTTTTTTTAAGAGATGACGTGGGTAGCTAGGACTTTGCCAGTTATTTGAACAGACCTCCCAAAAAGGAAGTAAAAAGTTATAAATCTTGGTTGATATTAATTTACTTTCGAAAGACAGGAACGATTATGCCATTCTTAACTATATCAATCGAGAGCATCGATTGAAATAGAGCTATTGACACTGTACTGGGGGAGCTTTGGTTGTAAAGTATTATGCAATAGTAAATATACATTGCTTGTAAATAATTTTACAATTTTCAAAATATTTCACTGTTGGGATACAGGAGTATCTCACTCTCAGAATCAATATTGGATTGAAGGTGCAATTAGAGTTATGTTTCCAAGTTTAGCATTTGTTATTATTTTTAATATCCAATTACAAGTTTCAATACAAGGTAAGGAAGAATAGGGTTGGCTTTTCCCTATTATACCCCTCAAAAATGCATTGGGTTATATTTACTATCACAAGTAATCTTCCGCTATTGGTTATCAGTGCTATAGGTCTAATTCTTGAATTAGTATTTGTGATGTTATTGCTTATATTCAGTAAAATATCACCAGCTATCTGATGTGTCTTATTATGTAATGCAACTATGCCTTTAAGTAAAATTTGTAAAGTTTAGAGAAAACTCAGACTACATAGTGAGTAAATTGTTGTATTCTATTCATGTTTCTAGAGTTTGCTGATAGATTCTGACCAGATTATGGACCTATTCAGTATTCATGGAAAGTAATGAAACATTCTAATATTGTTCTCATTACTATATGTGTCATATTTGCATTTCAAATGGCCAATGTGGGTACAAGAAAAAGCATGCCAGAAGCTTCCCGGCATTTTCACTAACCAAGGTTCCCATGTAAATGTTTTATTATCTTCATTTTTAAAGAAAACAATTTGATACACACGACATTAAAGAATACTATCTAGAAGTGTTAATGATGATAAACTATAGTAGTCTTTGGAGGGGGGTAAATCATGTGAATTCCATCTCTCAGTAAGAAGAATTTTTGTTTGGAATCAGAAAAGTTATTATGATAAAAAGGATAACATTTATAACATTTGATATTGTTCTTGAATGAGTAATTAGAAGTAAACTTTACACATATGAAAAAATGTATATAAAATATAAAGGTATTAAAGAGGTATTGGCAAATTTTGTGTATTCCTGTATTCAGGAGTCTGACATTTTATCGATGCCTAGTGCAAGAATTAAGCGATGGAACTTTACTGTCTTTTGAATGTATATGTATAGTTTTGAAATCTTCTTGCAATTTTGAAGCGATAAAAGACGAGAAACAAAAGTTGAACCAAGCGGAGGGTTTTGGTCACGCTTGCACTCAATGTGTTAATTGTTAATACCGATAAGGTGATTTCATTTTGTCAGAAATTTCGTCGTAATTCATTGACAAAACGTTAGACTCCTGCGGATATATCAAACTAATTATCTCTATTCAATTTTAAAAGTTTCAAAGTTATTGCAATACGTTCAATCTAATCATCCATTTATCCATTGGATATTTTACTAAAGTTTGGTAGTGTTCCATTCTTGTGGTGGCTATCTGTGACCAGAATGTGGTAAGAAGTCTTGACTTCTGCGCCTGAAAACCTAGGGATGGGGTGAATGGGTTAGGGTCTAATATACCAAAATTGCAATTATAATGATATTTTCAAATATTTTAATACCAAGTTGTGTGTGTGCAAATGATGTACATTTTTAACCAAGCTTTAACAATGGTTCAGTTTTATTTGCTACGATGTCTTCTGCGTGATAATTTATAGTAATGTCTAGCACTCGGGCTTCATAATACAGATATTTTGACTCATGTCCCACCCAGTCACATTATTTTGACACCCGGCCAACCAGTCCTAACACTATCCACTGCATGCTGATCACCTAGTGAAGCAGCTGTCAGTACCATGTTTTGTAAGTCTTTGTTATGACTTGGCGAGGGGTTAAAACCAGCGACCTCCTGCATCTGAAGCAGACATTGCTCCTGATTGTGAACATCTGACACAACTGGTAGTGACAAATTGAATCTGTATGCAAGGTCCTGTTGCTGAATATTGAGCCTCAACTTCATTAAAATCAGAAGAAGGACTGAGCCAGGGGTGAAAGCTTTACACTTGGGAAGAAAGTCTGATAAGTATTTGACCAACCAAACAAAGGAAGCGTTGTGGGGCAGTCCAGTAAAGAATCTTGTCCTGGCATATTTATCGTCATGCTCTAAAAAAAGAGTCTGTAAACTTGATATTAAGCTGTTGCCGCAGGGAGCAATTTTCCTTTTGCAATCTTGCAAGCTCATCCATGGATTTTTCAATTTTAATCCTAATATCTGCAATCATTCGCATGCAAGTGTCATGATGATCACGTGTAAAATGAAAAAATAGTACATGTAGTTATTTGATACACATGGAGGTTGCAAATAATAAAGCAAATGTGGTCTACAAAATCGATAAAACGCAAAATTTCATGCTCATCAAAATATTTTCAAAATAGGCAAGAGTGTTACTCTAAAATCTAAATATGTATTTCCTTATAGTACATTAACTTATTCTTTATTATAAGTTTTCTTGAAATATTACATGCATGACTGTCACAACCTTGTAACTCACTGGGTGGAATCACGTTCTCATTGTTGGTATTGCTCAAGTGAAGAAGAGCTTCTGCAGCAAACAAAGTATTTCTTCTATGTGCCTCTAATTCCTCGTGGCCTTGTTTCTTGGCTGACGGATTCTCGGTTCGCTCAAATCTCTTCTTGGATGACTATGGATCGGCAGTGCTAACTGTATATCCTATGATCATCGCAAAACCATTATGTAGATAAAGGAGAGGGTGATGTAAATTTCTTCAAAGTTTTATCATTAAATGTTGTATTTTCTTTGTTTATAAAAATATCAACATAAACAGCAGGGGACAGAATAGTTTAACGATAATTTACTCATTATTAAAAAAGAAAACGATATTGTGGTTCAGTCATGGAAACGTTTAAAAAAGAGGGTGGGAGTATTGATTGTGAAGAGCTTTAATTGCACGTTTTTGTATAAAGATTTAAAGACATCTTCAGAAAAACTAGTGAAGAGAATCATTGATTACAGCTTTATAGCATGGGCCAAAGGGGATTATGTGACCCCCGTTTTTGTGTTTATTTGTTTGTCGTAACTATGTTTTGTATTTGCCTTTGAAAAAGACTCATTAAGAGTCGAAAGCGCTTAGGCTAGTTAGTTACTAGTTTCGTACTGTTCGTCGTCAGTTTATTGCATCTATATATATATATATATATATATATATATATATATATATATATATATATATATATATATATATATATATATATATATATATATATCACAAATCACAATATTCTATACAAAACGTTTAATAAATATTAGCTTTAGCTTCAGACTGCTTCTTATACTAACTCTCCCAGCCGTGACTGACTTACCATCAGACATGATGCTGCATTGCTGAACATCAACTGCAAACGTCTAGCGATCTGACTGACAAAATGTTAAAACTACGTTAAAAATCTAAATCACAAACACTCAAACAGACACACACACACACTCACCTTCATGTGTAACATGTGTTATCTCACTTTTTTAATACGTTCACTAACTTATTTATTTAGTACTACTCCATTGAGTGGTAAACGTCAAACCATCAGGACAATTGCATAAGGCTGAAAATTTATAAGCATAAATTAGACTAAGCTAAAGCTACACAAATATTCATAAGATCACCATAGCTCGCATTAATTACATGATACAGGACAATTGCATAAGGCTGAAAATTTATAAGCATAAATTAGACTAAGCTAAAGCTACAAAAATATTCACAAGATCAACACAGCTCGCATTAATTACATGATATAAGGTGGTTAAAAATCCCATAACGATGAGGCTCAATTACAACGATTTTAATTATCCACTATTTAACAACCTAAAAGTGTGTATTCAACTGTTAATTAGGGCATGAACCGATATCAGGTGAACTATGTCATAACTATCAAAAGCACAGATTTTGTATTGTAAAATCTGTGCAAATGAACCCATTTGACCTGATCATCCATGGGTGGCGGGAAGCCAACGTCACATCTCTTGACGTCCCGGTCCTCCTCGACTATGAGCATACATCGATACAGGACGAGGATGTGGCTCGATTTGTACTCGGCCGACAAAATAATAACACCCCATAGGACGTGATAATAAGCACATAAACGGGGTTAGGGTATCGTAATCAATACTGATCCTTTTCTATAAGATAATTAAGGGATATGCCTTGCGTGCAGTAAGTCATCAGGTTGCAGCACTTACCAAGCGCCCAGAAATTAAATAGCCAACTTTGTTGGCATTAAACGGAACAACGCTTTTCACTTGTACAAATGAAAAATTATGTTTGAAGAAGACCTAGGAGATTACTGTGTGTTTCTTACCCCAGGGCCCGTGATCGCTCTCTACCGTCGCGAGCACATGACAGAACCTCCGCACACCACGTTAATTTAAGAACGAATTAACGGATTTACAAAAGCTGGCGATCAATTTCTCTCACTACAAAACACAATTAAAATTCAAGCTGTTACATCGTGTCTGTTTCGTTTGGCAGCCCTCATTAAATTTTGCTATGCCACTGCTGCCTTGTATGAGCCACTATTGCTAACAATATTCGCACTGGGACTGGCATCTGCCTCGCAGTTGAGATTATTAAAACTACTATATTGGGTTCCAACAACTAGACCCTAGTCTGTGAATTAGTGTTTTTTTTTTCAATAAGGCAAGCAATAAATTAAACAATTTTTCTCTAATGGTCCAAAATGTTTGTTTGTTTACATAACTGTTAAATAACCAATAAGCAGGGGCGCTCCAAAACTATTTTTTCGTTTATGAGAGTATGTTTGCAAAAACATATAGTGAACATCGCCGTGACGTCACAATCATGATCACGTGCGGGTGGGTTCCGTGGTCTGGTTGGCAGAAAGACCTTAGGCAGCCTCCATATGTGATCGAATACGCTTATCACCAGAATTTTAAAACCGAAACAATGGCCGTGTCTTACTGTGTCGTTAATTACGCTAGAGGTTTTAAGCCAAAGGATATACCATTTTATCGCTTACCTAAGGACCCATCTAAACGGCAGAAATGGGTGATTAACAGGAAAAACACTGGATTCCAACTGAGCACGATCGAGTATGCGGGTGGCATTTTATATCAGGTACAATAAGCATCGATATATATATATATATATATATATATATATATATATATATATATATATATATATATATATATAACAGTGACATATAAAGCAGTAATCAATGATTCACTAGTTTTTCTAAACCTGTCGATAAATATACAAAAACATGCAATTAAAGCTCTTCACAATCAATACTCCCATCTACCTTTTAAACGTTTCCACGGCGGAACCACGATAAGTTTTATCGTTTTCTTGTTGATAATGAGTAAAACAACGTTAAACAATTGTCTCCTGTTGTTTATGTTAGTCATTTTTATAAACGAAGGAAATACAATATGTAATGATAAAACTTTGAAGCAATTTACATCCTCTTCCTCTTTTTCTACATAATGGGTTTGCGATGATCATGATGACGGTAAATGAATATTAGCCAATAGCTATTGAAGTTATATTTGAGATAGAACTTTCATGGCAGTCAAATTGGTTTTAAGTAAATTAACCTGCATCAACTTTGTCCATATATATATATATATATATATATATATATATATATATATATATATATATATATATATATATATATATATATATATATATTTCAGACAGGAAGAGGGACATTCCTATGACCCAGATTATGTATCCAATATCAACATGGGTATATAATTCCTTACTGGACTGCCCCACAACGCTTCCTTTGTTTGGTTGGTCAAATACTTATCAGACTTTCTTCCCAAGTGTAAAGCTTTCACCCCTGGCTCAGTCCTTCTTCTGATTTTAATGAAGTTGAGGCTCAATATTCAGCAACAGGACCTTGCATACAGATTCAATTTGTCACTACCAGTTGTGTCAGATATTCACAATCAGGAGCAATGTCTGCTTCAGATGCAGGAGGTCGCTGGTTTTAACCCCTCGCCAAGTCATAACAAAGACTTACAAAACATGGTACTGACAGCTGCTTCACTAGGTGATCAGCATGCAGTGGATAGTGTTAGGACTGGTTGGCCGGGTGTCAAAATAATGTGACTGGGTGGGACATGAGTCAACATATCTGTATTATGAAGCCCGAGTGCTAGACATTACTATAAATTATCATGCAGAAGACATCGTAGCAAATAAAACTGAACCATTGTTAAAGCCAGGTTAAAAAAATGTACATCTTTTGCATACACAGAACTTGGTATTAAAATATTTGAAAATATGAAAATATTATTATAATTGCAATTTTAGCATATTATACCCTAACCCATTCACTCCACCCCTATGTCCCCAGGGGCAGAAGTCAAGACTTACCATATTCTGATCACAGATAGCCACCACAAGAATGGAACACCACCAAACTTTAGTAAAATATCCTTCATATCGTATGACAATGGATAAATGGATGATTAGATTGCACGTATTGCAATAACTTTGAATCTTTTAAAATGGAATATAGATAATTAGTTTGATACATCCACAGGAGTCTAACGTTTTGTCAATGAATTACGACGAAATTTCTGACAAAATGAAATCACCTTATCGGTCTTATCAATGAACATAATGTGTGCAAGCATGACCAAACCCTCCGCTCGGTTCAACTTTTGTCACTCGTCTTTTATTGCTTTAGAATTGCAAGAAGATTCCAAAACTATACAAATACATTTAAAAGACAGTAAAGTGCCATCGGATAATTCTCGCACTAGCCATCGATAAAACGTGCTACTATGGGTACATCATAGGAATAAGGAGCACACAAGATTTGGCAATACCTCTTTAATACCTTTATATTTTATATACATTTTTCATTTGTGTAAAGATTATTCCTTATTACTCATCCAAGAAGAATATAAATATTTATAAATGTTGTCATTTTTATCCTAATAACTTTTCTGATTCCAAACAAAATTGTTCTGGCTGAGAGATGTGATTCACATGATTTACAAACTCAAAACACAGGTTACTAGTGTCCATCATCATTAACACTTCTAGATTGTAGTCCTTTAAAGTCGTTTGTATCAAATTGTTTTCTTTTAAAAATGAAGATAATAAAACATTTACATAGGAACCTTTATAAATTTTACTTAAAGGCATAGTTGCATTACATAATAAGACACATCAGATAGCTGGTGATATTTTACTGAATATAAGCAATAACATCACAAATACTAATTCAAGAATTAGACCTATAGCACTGATAACCAATAGCGGAAGATTACTTGTAGTAGCAAATATAACCCAATGCTTTTCTGAGGGGTATAATAGTGGAGCGCCAACCCTATTCTGCTTTATCTTGTATTGAAACTTGTGATTGCTTATTAAAAATGATAGCAAAGTCTAAAATTGGAGACATAACTCTAATTGCACCTTCAATCCAATATTGATTCTGAGAGTGAGATATTCCTCGCCACCCACACCCCCTCCGCCTTGTTTGGACCTCACCCTATAAAAATTATTGTGGATGCTGTAGTTTGTTTCCTATCTATGCTGTTTTCAATAATAATAATAATGATATATCACAAGTTTTCTTCTCATACTTAAATGGTGTGAATATTTTGTGGATTGGTTGTGTTTAATTGTAAAGACTAATCAGTTCTGCGGCTCTAACAGTAAATTACCTTCCTTGATTAGATATACACTGTTATGCTAGTGGATCCTAGTCGAGGCTGGATTTATACCCACAACCCATTGATTGAAAATGTCAATAGCAATTTATTATTATTAGTATTATTATTATTATTATTATTATTATTATTATTATTATTATTATTATTATTATTATTATTCTCACTGTGTACACAATTATAAAAGTTATATTAAAAGAATTTAGCCTTTAATATTGTTTATGATGTAAACTTTTAATGTTGCTTGATTTACTTTATACTTTTGCTAGAGTGGTCACTATAAGCCATTATCATCACATACGCTCTTCCTTAGGAATTTCCTGACTGTGCCTCACTTCCAAATATCCGAATTGTTTCATTGGAAGTCAATAAATATCGCCGGAGCGTTTTCAGTAAAAAATCGATGTATGCTCAAGAATCATAATTTTCTCCTCCGTAAGTTAAAACCTAGTTCTGAAATGCACATTCCGGAGTTACTTAGTGAAAAATTAATATTATATATATATATATATATATATATATATATATATATATATATATATATATATATATATATATATAGTGTATAAGAAACTAGTAGACCTTTAACAATTTATCAGTCATATCGCTTACATCAGGAGTGAAGGCATTATTCGGAATAAATAGCGGAATGAAAGGAATTACTGGAATAATTGTGTATTGCCAAAATAAAATGAAGAGTTAAGAATTAAATTTTACAACAAATGATGAAATCGATATTTTAAGGTAAATTGCATATTTATTGCAATAAGAACAGTCTAAACACTTACTTTACATTTGACGGGAAACATTACTTCTACCGTAAAATTATTTGCTGCAATACCAAAACGTGAAAATTAAAATTGACCGGAATTAATCACAAAAGCACGGTCATATTACATTTTTGTGTCTTGTTTTTTAATTTATTTGACACCAGTTTTGTTTACACCTTAAATGTTCAGTTGTACCTTTTTAAAATGTGTCCAACAAAACATGTCTTTGAATGAGCACTATTATAGTCAGCAAAGATCAAGAGACACACACTATTTTGTTGTTGTTGTTGTTTTCACCGCCCATATTGACCTTATAAAGAAGACAGCAGAAAATATTAATTGTAGCTAACAACCAAACATTTGCTGAATGAAACCGGTAAACACCTGAATACCATATTATTTCATTACATTTATTATGAATTATGTTTAATCAAGTACACAATATACAAATTATTTTGAATTAAGTTTAATGAAGTATACAATAATACAAATTACAATCCATTTATAATATGGAAAGGAAACAAAGCTACTTTTATAGATTTTCTTTCAACGCAGTGGACAAATGTAAATATACACGATGGTAATGGTGCAAAATCTTATAGAATAATATGTTTGTAGTATGTCAGAATGCTGTTTTCATGGTAAGTGTGCCACATAGACATAAAGTTTGTTGTGTTCAGTAGGATTGCTATAGATGGCAACTTGTAAAAATTAATACGCTTTGATTGGGGCTTGAGTTGAGGTTAAATCAGGGGCTCGCTTGTTTAACGGTTAAAGGTAGAGGGAAGTGTAATTGTAATCCACTGTTATTTTGTGGTAAAGTGACCAGAACGGAGATAAACGCGAGTAGAATTTTAGGTAGTTTTGGTCCTTTTGAAACAGGTGATATAAGTTTTCCGGAATAGCTATTAATTAAGGCGGACTATAGAGAATTATTTTCACTTGGTTGGAAGTGATAATGATTTTTGGTGGGTAAAGTAGTAATCCTGATTGTCTAAGCTAAACGAGGCGCTGTGTTCTGAGACAGAATTCAGGATTTTAAAATAGTTCTTCCATGAAACTAACCAGTCCAAGTTTCTTTGCTGAATGTAAGTCTCTACTCTAACAATTGAGAGATTTCTCGTTAAAGTGTCCTAAAGGGGTTCTTGTCGGAAAGTACGAGACAGAAAATAGGGAGATTCTACTTCAAAAGGAGATAAAAAATTTGGATAGAGCACGAAGAAAAAAACGAAATAGCTGATTTTACAATGGGAAATAAAGCTCAGTACACAACTAAGATTTGATGACCTGTAAAGGCTAAAGAAGGGATAAAGAAGGAAGAGGTCCGGACAACGACAGATCACCAGATTTTGGAAGGATCGGAAACATCAGGCTAAGCTATCTGACCGGCATGCAGAGTTAAATCCCAAAATAAGATCAAATTTACAGAAACAAGTCACTACTATTTTAAATTCTGAATAAAACCTAGACAAAATCCAAATTTAGTCCAATGCTGAATGTGTTAATGTGTTTGAGGAGGCTTGTATTTTGTGCTGCTGTACCGTCCTTTGTTAAAACATATTAATATAATTCCAAGTATGAATTCACTAGTAAATTCCTATGATCAAGAATATTCTTTTTTACAATTCGTACTCTGTATTTTTAGAAAATATACACTAGAATTCATTTGAAGATATGAATTCCTGCCCTAAGTACTCTACTCAACACTATAGTAATACAAAATTGATTCTGCTAAATTAAAAGATTATGTAATCTTCCACTTGACCTCCGGTCATAGTTAACATTTTTTAAATAACAAATTACCTAATGGAAAATAACCTTTATGGAAATTCTTAATGTTTACAAAATAAAATGTTAGTTATAATTAGAAACTCTTGCTAAAATTATAATATATACCTGGGTAAAACTCTTGCTAAAATTATAATATATAACTGGGTAATGTGAATTACGCCAGGTAAATTGTGAGGCAACTCCAATAACCTAGACCCAGATACAAATAAACATATTTATTTCTATTGTTAATGATCCTGACATTAAACAAATAAACAGAGAATTCATTAGCCTTTTATTAGTTCTTTACATAATAAAATTTAAACAATCAATAATTCATGGTCACGTAGAAAAAAATGTTGACTTTGGATAACGTTATATCCAGCGTACAATGTTACTTTACTATAGCATATAACAAAAAAATACCCAACAAACAAACAAAAAACCCCAAACAAACAGAAATTAAATATGCTTAACAGTGGTTTGATGCAAAAATGCAAAAGTAATGGCTTTCACCATAGCCTATTCATGGTCACTTCCAATTACCAGATAGCTTGTGTAAACATCGTGTAAATGCGTAAAGAAATAAGAGAAAGTTACAAAATCACCGTTGTCATGTATAACCAATGAACTTGTAAAATGTAGATGTTTCTCCGTATCTGTCCTAATCCATGTTACTTAATTGTAGCATGTAATAGTTACACGCATTACACACCATTGGAACATCTTATCAATTCCAGGAAACGTCTGTGTAGTTTACCAGAATTTAATTAAAACAAATATTTCAAATCAATGTTTCAAGCCATTAACTTTTCAGAAAGAAAAATATGGTATTGTTCTTAACCATCTGTTTTCTTATTCTCTCTATTTCTTATCATGTATTTGTTGCTAACACGAAGAGCCCGAAAGCTCATCGTTTTATTGTTCAACTAAGTTTAATACTTTTTTTGCTTCTTTACTTGTTGTAATTTCGTCATATCGTTCATCATTTCAGTCTGCGGCTTAATCTATCTTTGTGATCATTTTAGTAATCTCCATTATGATAAGCCCAATAAACTATCCAATATATTCAACAAAATGAACTATTTTACCTTGTTCCAGCTTTTCTGTTGCATAGTAACGAAGGATGATGACAACGTTGTCCATAGATGGTTGAACAGGCACAGAAACAAGAACTTTTGCGATGAAAGTTACATACAAAATCAATTATTTTTAGAATGATGTGCTTTAATTTCCTTTGTCGTAAAATTTAGAAAATGCATTTAAGGCCAGGTACCCTTGGAACCCTTCCACACACTACAAATATCAACGAAATCGGTTCTACATTTGTATGATTTTTTATTGCATTGTGATCATTTTACACGATCTAGAAAACGTTTTACTTGCAACCTTTAGGAATTTTGCCAAGCGAGGTTTCTTTTTAATTGAAGAATACGAAAACGATGCTCGTTTTCACAAACTCTCCGTTTTAGTATCCGATCTCTGGTTTATTAGCTAAATTGGACTGATAATCGTATTCATCGATAGATCCTCCTGTAATATATAGAGAGCATTCTGTTGTAAGGCGATGTTCAATATCGTTGTTGTTGGTGGTTACTTTAGTGATAGATAGGCATTAAATGTTCACCACATCTGAAATGGTATCTGACACCTAGTCTAGTCAGGTCTAGCACATCTGTGTTCTCAGTTTTTTTATTAGACAATCGGTGTAGTTTGGCTGTTATCGTTTAACCGAATCCTGATAAGATGTATGTGTCCACGTGAGTTTTATAATTTCCATTCATTTAATTTTACGTTCCTACCCACCACGGTCTTGCTGATAGCGTCTGAGGTAAATATGGTGGTGGATAGTAAGACTTCAAGTTCATCCAGTTTGGAAAGTTATCGTGAGAGATGTATGAGTTCGTTAGAAAAGGAGATAAAAAAAAGCACATGCCGCAAACGGAATGTTACAAAGGAATTAAATACTTTCTCCTGAATTATTGGAGTAGATTATCCCATCAACTGGTTCTGCCCGTACTGAGACAATTTTTCTCTATAAAAAGACCAAATTACCCCAGTTTACTATCAAGCCAAACCACAAATACACCAGTGCGCAGGATTGTATATCAGACATGCACAAGAAGGAATGTACTGACTAGAAATGAAAATCAAGGCTTTTCTCCCTAACAAAAAGCGGAGCAAAAACAAACATGACACTGTTTAACCCAAACAAACAAAAGTCGTGTCCCGTCTCGTGTAACCAGACAGTCATTATGCATGAATACTATAGGTACTTCATCAAAGATTAAGGCTGTAGATGGAACATCATTTTCGAGAACCCCGATCAATTGTGAATACATTCATGGTAGGTTCCCAGATAGCCGCACAAAAGGACCAGTACTCAAACTGTGATTCATTTAGTATGTTCTCGTGTAGTGATAATTTGCAGGTCATAATATTTGCACAGTAACGAATCAGTTGTGTGTTTCGCATAATGGGCAGGAGCGCTCTTGCATAACAAACAAACTAATATTATCCTTTAAACGAAAAGGACTGTTTACACACCCACGAAAACACATACACGCGCGCATACCTACAAGTTGTTGGATGGCGAATACTGAGAGCTAACGAGAGTTATCATTAGCACTTGGTTTAAATTATACAGCTCTCGTGTGTCAAACGATAAATCCTATGTTTTCAGTATCCACAGACTTAATAAGTGATTAGTGTTATGGAGTCGGAGGTTTATACATCCAAACGAGAATTTAACATTTCCCTAGGTTTACATATTGGGACGCATGTGAGCCAAATGGTAAATGTAATGTTAAATTGTGGATCGTGATAGACGGTTTCAGTGTTGAAAAGTTTGCATAGCCTTACGGTTAATCTAATATTAAAGTTGTATTGATTACAATCCAACACACCCTCTACAATCCAGCAAAAATTATACTTACATACATACAAAAATACTATCACACAAGAAGGGAGAAAGAGTGCAACAATCTCGCAGTTTTACACACATACTGTTCTAAAAAACAAATGCAGGAAGTGTGTATAGACACACTGCTGTACCCTCTCAAAGATACAAACACAGGAGAAAAGGACAGAGTTTTAAATTTTTGTTGTGTGGACGGATGGTGGAGGAAAGGGAAAGACAAAGGAATACAGAAAATGTACCCAACCATTGAATACATCATAAGAAAACAATAAGGGAATTATAAACATTCCACTTTTCTAGTCATATGGGTGGCCCTGAAAAGATTGGCTGTGTGCTGTCAAACGAGGAAAAGATTAACACATACTGTACGTAATAATGTTCTTCACCACAAGCTTCTTGTCCCGGTGGGTACATAGATCGAGACACTCTTGATGCATCCTTGTCATACTATATAGATTCTTCTCTTCCAAATAGATGTGCTTATGAATCGAGTTAACGTACTCAATTCCATCACATATGCATGGTATTCTGAGTTAAACAGTATACCCGAAATAATGTTTCCATGACTCCATTATTGTCCACATCATGTTGAGTCGTCTAAACAATAGGCGAAAACATGGGATAATATATTTATATATTTAGTCTAGAATCTAGTACCATTGTTAAAAGTTCTTACTCCTTTCTTATCATCGATTGCTGCACCTCTTTCAAGAGGAAAGATGAAATGATGAAGAAGACGATAAAATGAGGACAAAGATATCACACAGTACACTTGGATCTTATCTTATCGAAGGGAGAAACATACCTGGAGCGCCTTGTAGGGAGACAATTCTGCTGACTTTATAGACAACGAACTTCACAGTTACCTCCACAACGTAATTGTGCCGAGATGACACACGTATACAAATGATTATGATCGTTGAAATAAAGGAAGCGATTTGTTAGAACCAGAAAGATTAGAACGGCAAGGATAACTATTGTAGTATCTTCAAGTCTTTCGTTCACTACAAGAGACTAATTGCCCATGAGAAGCATAATGATCTTGGCAGCGAATCATTGTTCGAGAGATTCGAACCATTCAGAAGAAAATGAAGATAGTTTTTGTTGACCAATAAGATATTTAATTTACTGGTGTAGTCTATATAAAAAGCTGGTCTAATACGAGAGATTATGATGTGTCCTATGGAATCCCTTCCCGAATGATATAATGAGTCTTAGATATTATATTGTTACCATTTTATCACGATGGATGCCATCTTCTTCATCTGCCATTTTATGACGACGGATGCCTACTTTTTCATCTCGAAAATAGCATATCAGACAGTTATGCAATTGGTGTAATGAAGAAGAAGAAGAAGAAGAAGAAGAAGAAGAAGAAGAAGAAGAAGAAGAAGAAGAAGAAGAAGAAGAAGAAGATTGTGTCCTCGCTCGCACTATTGTGATAAATTTTCCCAGCTTACACTTTTCAAAAGAAATGGTCTTTACACCTTAATATTTATCTCCACCACTTTTTCTGCATGCTCCAGACGATTTGTTAGATCTATACATGAAAGTTAAATAGGTATATATTACAATGACACTCCTGCCACTGAGCAGATAAACAAGTAAACGTCACGAGTTTCTTTGGAATTTTTTTCTGCTCTATTTAACAAGTCATTAAATTGCGGATCTCAGCTTTGGAAAGCAATCGAATACGATGGCACTCCAATTACTTCACCTTCTGCAAGATCTTTATGATTAGAGATGATGGCGAACAAACAGATGCCTTCAAATCGTTCCAATCCGTGAAAACTATTTTGACAGTGCAGGCATGCATTCGGAGCTGATTCTGATTCGTGTCTGGAAGGAGAAAGGCTGGGAATTTTGTAGTAGCTAATCAGAGCAGACAGTGATTCAAATGGATAGATACTGAAGGAAAAGAAGGGGCCCCGAGTGGCCGAGTGGTCTAAAGCCCTTACCGTTACAGATCACTGTCATCTCACCTCTGTCTGCGTGAGTTCGAGTCCAGACTCGGCTAACGTGGGTACGTGAGAAAGCCTGCCAGTAGTTTCTCGTGTGTCGGTGGTTCTTCCCTGAGTTTCCAGGGTTCTTCCTCCAACATTAATACTGGTCGCCATGTGTAGCCTATCTTGTTCTGAAAAATGGCCTTAAGACCTACAACAATAACAACTGAAGGAAAGGATGAAACAACCATTTGGCTTGTAGTAACTGATTACTTCGGATAAACAGGTGTAGTAATACATTTCTTCTGCCCAGAATTTGACGGACTTTTACTTGGTTTAACGTTTTGACACTCCTTGAACAGGAATCATATGCTTGGAATTTAGTTCACCCCTTGCTATGAGAGACAATTCGCCAGTGGATTTGTCAGGCATAATGCGTCCGGAAAGTGTCTCCTGCCACCAATGAAATGCTTTCTCTGTGGCCTTCATCTCTAAGATACTGATGTGCATTAGTCGATCCTGAGTGGGCAATAATCACACTTTCTTGAAAAGACATCAGAAAGTGGGCACCATAGTTTACTGTGTTTGCATCGATATGCATTTCTATCCCATAGATGATAGACCTACAAGGGAACACCTGCGGGTGAGCCAAATAAGTTACTTCCATTTGCTTAGATGTTACCTCATAAAAACAGAAACTAGAGCCATTTGTTCCAATGGTAAAATTTCAGTTGCCATTGGATTAACAGTGTTATTTGCTATTGTTATCACCCTGTAGTATAATTGTGTGTGTTAAGGAATGAATTCTGTATAATTTTTTTTATTTCATTTTTTTTGTTTCATTAAATTTAATTATCAATATAATTATATTAATATCAGTCTAATATGTTGTTGTAAATCGTGTTTACTTGAGTCATAAATGTGATTCATGTGAACACGTGCTGTGTATGATGACAAATTCATTACAAGTAAACATTCAGGGATAGCTATGAAAACGATTGGCTCATACTTGGTCAGGCTTTCCTAATGTGCAGAAGTCTTACGAAATTGCATGCATCCTCCATGCGCGTGTAATTCAAACAACGTATTAGCTTCATTTATATGTTGAGTTTTTTTTGTAAGACAGTCAGTCGTAGTCAAGACTAATACACAGTCGTAGAGTCGGAAAGTGAGTTTATTGTAACATCTTAAAGTTAAACAACTTCTATTACCCTAAAAAGGTACTTTTGTGCTAGAAGTTGTCTGTTGTATCTCTACGTAGAACAACATGTGTCTTGTTAGAGGAGCTAATTTTACTTCATTTTTCTGAATAATTGTTTTCTTGGAAAACATTACGTATTTGGACAAAGGCATTTTCCCGAAAATATTCTAACGGAATATATTCTGGAACGGAACAACACAAACTGTGCTTTATTGTGTAAATTCTGGAATTTTCTGTTAGCATTCATCTGACGTGGTCATCCGCCATTTTGGACCGGAATTTAACTTCAGACAGTGTTTAGAACTTTTTTTTCACAGGACTTATGTTTCTATTTTGAACAAACATTTTGGATCATTTCTGTAAACCGTAAGTCTTGCTTAACAGATTTACATTAGTTCTTGTTTTCTAAGTAAATAAATAATTTTTTGGTACAATTTACAAAGCTTGTTGTATATACTATTTCTTTTGTTACCTTGAACGAGCCGATAGGTAACACTATATTGAGCAGACGATCCATACTGAAGAGATTCAATGCCGCTTTGAGGAGATCGAGAAGGCAAAAGAGTTCTCTATTTGAGACGTGATTCGTTGCAAGAATGGTAGACACTAATAAAATAATTTCCAAAGTAAACTCCTGCAGGAGGCTCTAGCCTCTGTTGTAACGCAATTTGATTTCCATGCCCAAGGGAGTGAAAAGGGATGATATCAAATTCCTCGTTGCTTATAAGGAATTAGAAGGCTTAGAGGGAATAAAACTAGGGGAGTCATGTACTTGCGTTGTTTTTAGAGTATTCAAATAGCTACATATTATGGACATGATGATCGTGGATGGAGACCCTATTATTTCCACAATTCTTGTGAAGAGACAAGAACTGATGAGAACAAAAAGGGAGTGCTCTGAACTGTCTCTGAAAATATATTAGAGACAATTCGTGGAAGACATGTGAATTGAAACATGTTGGTACACATTTTCTAGCTCTAAATTCTTTGAGACAAATCTCACTCTTGGACGACAAAACAGTACTAGTCATGGTGTTTCCATTATGAACCATGGTGCCGTTTTGAAATGGTTTAGAAATCTGAGATCTATATTTAGGAGTACTTTTGGTTTTAGTTCTTAAAACAGTATTGAATACAACCATGTGATTTATCTTCTGAACAATATCTACGACCTTTTTTTGGCAATGACGTAGGTGCACTGAACGTGATTTAAAGGCCAGGAGAAATGATTTGCAGGATCCAATTACTGGAGACAAATTCTTTCCCATTCTTTATCAAACAGTTGTCCCGTGCTTTACAAGGGCAGCATGAGAATGGAATTGTTTTCCAGTGCTCTATTACAAATCATATAAAGTTTGTCAGTGCCTATCCAATGTCAATTCAGCTCTTTTTTATTGGTGGCCATGTTAAGGTCAGACAGGCATCACATTAACAGGATCATCCATTTTTAAGTAGTAATGATACCAAGTATATAATCTCAAACAATTATCACACTCTTAAGGTTGAACAAAATAATGATCATACCGGGAAATTGTGCCTTGTTTGCATAGTGTTTATCAGTGAATAATGTAAGTTGATCACTGTAAATAATTATAATAGGGCAGACCTGAAATTTTGCAAAACTATAGAAAGTTGCATGTGCTTGCTGTTTAATAAAAACAGTGTAATGTAAAATGTCTCTCCCTTTTGAGTTATGCAGATTCTTTCTTTTTACTACCTGTCAGTTGTTTTTACGTTAGTAATGCAACAAAGGTAGATGGTCATCCTATCATACCTATGATGAAGCCCTGCAAGATTGATTGAACTAAGGTGGATTAATGTGTAGCACAAACCATTAGAGGTTTATCAGTTATAGTAAAAGTGGGATATTGTTGAATGATTATACATAAAATAGAAGAAAATTTGAGAATAGAAGAAAATCTGAGACATGATTGAAAGTTTTTATTTAAGAGGATATGACCCTGTGACATCTCATTTGAGACATACTTGAGATACAGAACTGGAATTTACACAGGTTTGGTTCATACTTTTGAGAATTGGATATTAATAACATATTTTCTAAACATGATTTTTTAAAAAACATTTAACATTTCTGTTTATTTTAAATTTAATTTTCAAAATGTAATAGACAGCTTGACAATCAAAATAAAAATCCTTTTTTTTAAAGAGTTGTGTAAATGTAATCTTGAGATATTCTGTACAAATGAAGCATATAAAGGAATAACATGCTTTCTGTACCTCAGAATTTCACACTTCAGACTGTACTCACATGAAAACTTAATTGAAAATGACTTACAAGATTTTCAAATGACATTGACCTTGCATTAAAAAAGTCATGAAGGGAAAAAACATGTTCATGTGGGTAATATTTAGTTATACATTATTTATTATACAGTTAAATTATTGCAGTAATCCTTCCAAAGATTTAAAAGACCATACATAATGTCTTGACTAGACAAACATGTTGCTACACAGAAATACTTAACTGCACAGGAAGACTTTAACCAAAACTCAACCCAAGTTTCAAATGACATTGACTTGGAATTGCTTTGGAAATAGTGAGGATGGGGTGCATGGGGATGGTTTACAACTTTAATATATGGCAGAAAATGTACATTTTGAACATCATGAGCCACTGAAAACAGTATGCATCACTTGCATATCAGATTTATACTTGCAACCTTTGTCACTTCTCAGGCTAGGCTTGAAATTGATATTTTTATTCAATAAAATATTGAAAATAAAGTTAACAAGGTGTTTGAATTTCGAGATTTGCAGGCACTGTGTGTTCCTTGCACTGGGAAAATTTTAAACATTTGATTTTATAAAAATAGAATACAAAGTTGCATCATTTAATTCCCATGTTTGTAATTTTTGCTACATGTATGTTAATTCTTACATGTATGTTAATTCCTACATGTATGTTAAATACAATGATCAATATTTACTGGAAATCCAGAGTTTTACTGAAAAGGATTAGATTCACAAACAAAAACAGGAATTGTATGTCAGTCATCTATCAATTGAGAAACTAAGTTTTTAAAAGAACAACAAAAACTATGAAGTTCTGAAAATGATTTATTGTTTTGTTTTGAGAGGTACATGTACATATTGTGCACTTGTATGAGTACATGTCTGGATAGCATTGCTGTAAAACCAATTAGTACAAACCAATGCATGCTTCTTACCAGTGATTACAGCTGAATTTAGTAGACAAATATTCTGTTCTAATCATTAAATACATTTCAGTGGTCACCTTGTTGAATGACAACTCCACTGCCCAATCAGTGGCCATCCATTTTATACATTTTGAATTGCTTGCTAATGAGTTTATGTTCAATAGCATCCTTCAGGTTGGGGTGTGAATGGCCAGCCATCCAAAGTAGTCTACTGATAGCATTATCAATGTCTTGTGTGGTCACATAATGGGATTTATAGACAGAAATATGAATATTTGTAGATTTCTAAATTCAACACATCTACCTTGGGTCCAACATGTAATTAAATAAAAAAGCAAGGATCCTTCAATCACTGCAGAGAAATCTGTCAGAACGATATAAACAATCATCAATCATCAGTATACATTCAATAACAGCTGCAGTGGGAAACTGCAATAGATGGACAATTATATTTAAGGTAATGTCATCAAACCATCCTCATATAATGTAGCATGAAATCAAAGCCAGTGGATTGTGGAATCATTTTAAAGTTACATAATACTTATAAGTTTTGAAAACAGTCAATAAAAAAAATATATTACAGAAAGAAATTACTCAGATTTCTAGACTGCATTATATGCATTCAAATTCAGGATTCTGTCATTTTAAACAACACTAATACAAGATTTTATCACGTCGATTTCATAACATTTGCGATTTTTAAATGAAAATATTACATTATTAAAAAAATTATAATCCTGTTTGCTCCCTTCCAGAAAGGAAACATCCTTACAAGGACTTTTTGTGTTGCACAATGGCAAGAGGGACCTTATATGAGAGGGACAACTTTTTTGTATATTCCCACCAATTCACATAATTTGGTCGAAACTGAATACTTTTATTAAAGAAACAACACTACTATTAACAATAAAGCTGACTGCAAATTGAAACTAGAAATGATCTAATATTTGAGGGCCAGCAAAAACCTTTTACCCATCACCCCAACAAAAATTTATTGTAATAATGTATTTGACAAAAGAAACAGAAACAAAAAATGGCCCTTCGTTAGAAGTGTGATCTGATTTTTATTCACAGAATTTGGGCTCATTAAACAAATAAAAATAGTTTAATCAATTTAAATAGCAAAAAGGAAAGTTGCAGACTGAAAGCAATTATTAAAAGTTTTAATTTGATCATAGAAGGGGCAGGTGACTGAAATATTGGTTGAATAAGTTATAAATAAAACAAGAATTGTGAATGGAAAATACCCCAAATCAAAATGGTACAACTCCAAAATAGAAAATGTTTTAAAATTCCTCTAATAATATGAAAATCCAATCAACTATATTTTCCTAATTAGATGCAGAAAACATTTCACTGGTCTACTTCAAATGGTTTTTAATAATTCATGATAACATGATTTTTGGCACACACTTCCTTTGCAAAGAAATTCAAAAATGTGTTTTAAAAAAAATTAAATATCTTTAAAGGCCTGAAAGTTTATTCAGGATACATAAATTGCAATGTCTCTATCACATTTCATATGTCTACCATAAGAGGATATTGTTTAGTCAAGTTAGAAAAGAAAGGCCAAGGCAAAAAGTTTAAAATTATGGGAACATCCATTGAACATTTCTACATATTAATACTATAAGGATATCAAATGTCATTTGTCTAAATAAATTTATCATTTTATTATGCATGCAATGCTTGTCCCCAAAAGAGTCAAACTATCACTTTGGTTTTTCACAACTCCAAACAAAAAATGAAAAACTGCTCAAATGGCTCAGAAATCTTAATTAGTATATCTATGCAATAATACTAATTAGCCTGAACAATTTAATTACTAAACCTTAAACAATATTTGCTTGACTGTCCTGAAAATAATTTTGTTAAAAGTGTCCCCAAGTTCAGCATTTTTAAAAAAAAATCTGTCAAATTGTATAAAACTTACAATGGCATGAAAATAAAACACTACCAATAAGCATCCCAAATTTCATTTATCTACCATTTTCAAAAAACCTACATACAGGTTTTCTAACAAAATCATGTCCAAAAGTTGCAAAAATCTGAGGAAAACAAATTTTAAAAAGTTAAGCCAGAGACACTGTATCCTAGGATATAATCTATGAATTTAATATCATCAGGTTTGTTTCAATAGTTTAAAAGCTAACCTGTTTACAAGAAAGTGATAGATGAACTGATCATACGAAACTGATATGTCTCCTTCCCCTAAGCACTGGAATGGGGCACTTAATCAACTGCACAATTTTCATCTTTTCTCCAAGAAAAAAAAAATACTGATCATAAAATATCACAGATAACTAAAAATGTACATCACATAACAGAGACAATAGTTGCATTGGGTACAATGTGTAAAGATTCATTATGAAAAATATTTATCCAAGAATACATTTTTTTTATAAACTGTTGCATATGGCACAAACTATTTGAGTTCTGATCAATTGTATATGATGAAAGTCTGTAGAAATTTGCTAACTGATGTAAACTGACCAAATTAAATTGACTACAAAGCATGCAATGATAATGTCCTTTAAAATATACAACAGTCAAGTTGGAATTAAAATAACAGTATATAATTGCAAAACAGTACTTAATTCACAATGAGATCTTGCCATCATTAAATACAATTTAGGAAAATATTAAACTGTTGCATATATGGCACAATGCATATAAGTGTTGATCAAATGAAGACTGTAAAAGACTGCAATATTTCCAGCTTAAGTAAAATGACAGAATATAAATTAACAACAAAATACACAATGATAATGTCCTTTGTATAAGTAGCATATATTTAAGATATACCAAATGGGTATCACAGTTATATCAATGCTATAATGTCCTTTGTACAAGTAGCATATATTTAAGATATACCAAAGAGGTATGTTAAATACAAAATAATACTAAAATTCATGGATCAGTTATATCAATGTTATAATGTCCTTTGTACAAGTAGCATATATTTAAGATATACCAAAGAGGTATGTTAAATACAAAATAATACTAAAATTCATGGATCACAGTTATGTCAACACTATCATCAAAGAATAAAATTTTGGAAAATCACAATCAAAACTGTACAATGTATAGGAATGCAGACCATCTGTATACTATGAAAGTCTGTAGAATATTTGCTACTGAAAGAAAATCACTAAATAAAAAAAATGAAAAACACAAATGATGAAGTTCCTTGTAATGACAATACATGTTTAAAATGTACCAAAGTCATTTGCTAGTAAAAGAGTATAAAGCAATTCAAAACAATACTAAAATTCATCGATCATATCACTAAAATCAAACACTGACAAGAATACTAATCAACATGAGAACCCTAAACATTATCTAATATGATGTCTACATGTGCAAATATTAATATTATTGTATTTCTTTTAAATAAAACCTCTTTCATTTATTGTATTTCAAAATCAACATATGCCTTTCTAGTCTTAAATGTAAGGCACCAAGAGAATTGGGTCAAGGTAAAACAAATAAAAAAACAGCACTAAAGTACAATTTTATATCATGTGTTATACATTTCTATAAAACATCAATGCTTAATTAAAGAGGTTTTTCTCCTCCAAAATAGTGTGGGAACCCAACTTTTTAAACAGAATCTAATTCTTCTGATTCTTTCTTTGGGCTCTGCATCATCAGATGTTTTACCTGTCTCTGTTGTTTTTACAAACAATGCTGATGTGAACAGTGTAAAATAGCAGCATTCGTCTTATTATTATTACCAATATTATTATTATCCAATGAAAGAAGAAAAAAAGATGGTCAGTTTAAGTCATATTGAATACAAACTTGCAAATGTATATATTTTGGAATTATTATTGCTTGTTGTTTTGTTCAGTGTGAGTTAGAGAGACTAATTCCATTCTGCTAGCATTCCATAAAATATAAAAAAAAATCAATGAATAAAATCACTGAAAATGAAATGCAATATTCAGCAAGATGTAAAAATTCTGCATTGAGATGTGAACAATAGTTCTTTCCCTTGTTTACTGTCTGGAGACTGGTTTATTTATCACAAAATATGCACAGATTGTTTGAGGTAATATAACCAAAGAACTACCCCATCAGCCTTGTTTTCAAACAGGTTCCAATTTTTTAAACTTAAACCGTCACAAATGTGCTTTTTTATTTGGGAAATTTCTATTTAATAATACCAATACATGTGCAGCAATCAATATATAACCCTGGATATAACTCTTGTGAATGAAAGCCATGGAGTTACTATGCTGGTTAGTAAAATCAAATTGCATTTTGTCAGTTAACAAAAAGTCCAGTTTGATGGGCTGTAGCTTCACAGTTCTGCCTCCACAACTTAATATGTCAAATGAGATTACCAAATAATTTTGCTCTGCACTGAGATGATAATTTTGTAGATCATTATTACTTAAAGCTGCTCTGGCCAAAACTGCAGTCCTTTGGTAATACTATCAGTTATCAACAATAGGATGGTGAGGTTAGCAAATTACATCCAAGTTTATCAATCATATTTCCATTTTTTTCTTTCGACCTTTTTTTCCTTCTCATATATAAAATTATACAATTGCTCTCATATAGTGAACTTTAAATGAGGCATGTTCAGAGGTCATACACATTTAGGTATGTTTCTAAATTTTATCCTTGGTTTTCGTCCCTTCCCCACCCCCCAAAAAATGGTTGATTCTATTATCAATGGTCTTGAGGCATAAAGTGAGTAATTTCACATGATAGTTTTTTGTGGGGATGGATTATGATTTTTGGCAGATAGTATGTCACAGCCCTTTTAAAATGGATGATAAAACAAAAATATACAACCTCGTTTAGTCATAGAGAACACTTTGATGTATTTAAAAGATTTCTGTAACAGTTCTGGAATGTTGAACATAATGCTTAAGATATTGTTAGAATGAAGATGAATGCTTCAGGTTAGCTTACTAGTTTTTGTGCATGAGAGTCAAAAGTTAAAACATTACAAAATATAAATAATAACAAGTTATTTAGAAAAATTCTTAATAATTTTTTGCTTAGTAAAATGGTTACTATGTTGAATTATTTTATTTATTAAAATAATTACCACATAAAATATTTACCTGCTACCACCTAATTTATTTCTCTTTTACATTATTTGCAATTACTAGTAATTATTTGTAACTATTCATTCGATAAACTTTCTTCTTTGATTTTATTTTTTTTGAGCACACAAAAATACAATTTAAAATTGCTAGCAATCATTTTTTGTTGAGTGTAACTGCTGCAAAAAGGTGACTGGACAGATCTTACTGTATTTTTACTTCATGGAACCCCATATTTAAAAAAATTCTCTCTGTATGACCATCTTATAGCTGCAGAAATAAGTAACCACAGAAGAGAGCAACTACTTGACTAAACCTTATTTAGTTACTATAGATAACAATAAGCAGTTAACAAAATATCAGATTAAGTAAAAGGAATACACTGACATATCATTAGCAAAGTTTGCTGGAACACAGTTGAATGACAATAACAAAAAAGCAAGTATATCTATTTAACCAAACTTAGAATAGAAAGCAACATTGTTGTCAATGTTTATACCATATGCTTCTTTTTTTTTTTTCACTAAGTCATGTACATTTACTGATATTTCAAAGTTATAATGGCAAGAAAAAGCGTGATTTATACAATAGCTTTATGATAATGAACTTAAAAAGTTAATTTTACTGTATCATGTGATATGGAGATTCTCCTAAATTCTTTTTAGTATTCACCCTTATGATTATACATATTTGTATAATTTTTTAGCTATAAGATGTTCTAGATCTGCTGGAGGTAATCTTCCATGTTTTACAAATTAATTCAAACACATCAATATATAAAATACAATGGAACTTGTACATGAATATTTAAGTTACTTTTTAGAAATTGTGTAAATTTTCTAAGTGTGCTTGATAGACAAGGGATGATTCTAGGCTGAGAAGCATTTCTTTTTAATGAAAAGGAAGTTCTGTCAAGAATATTGCTTACTTTGTTCACTGAAATTCCATAACTTTTACCAGAAGTTAGTTGTCCATTATTTCAATCAAGCTCACACGAGTTTGGTAAAAATCCATCTCAATTTGTAATTAATTTCACCTGGTGCTAAAAGGATAAGAGAATAAGGTTCAGAAAATACCTTTCACATGATGAAATATAGGTCCTTAATTTAGTCAACCTCAATATTTCTATAATAGCTGGTTCATTAACATTTTAATCTGTGTGAGTAAATATTTCTAAAACTTGAGAGATTTTTCAATGCCAGACTTGCTGACTTAAGCACACAGCCAAATGTGTCTTTGGCTCTATACTCATAAAATCAATATACATGCCAAAGTTCCTTTTTGGGGGCATTTTTGAAAGCATTTTATTTGCAAGGTAATAAATTTTATGAAATGTATGACTGCTATACACCACAAATGTTATTACCATCTGTAAACACAAGATACAATGATCCAATGGTGAAGATAAATAACCTTTCTTAAAATCAAAAGTACTTACATGAATACAAAAATCAGTATTGTTCTATAAAGCCACAAAAAAAATGATATTTCCAAAAATAAATGAATGTACATTATATATTGCAGTGATCTATTACACTGCCAGGTGATCTACTTTGCCCCACCAGGTGTTTTACCTAGATTCATGACATTCTATTACACTGCCAGGTGATCTACTTTGCCCCACCAGGTGTTTTACCTAGATTCATGACATTCTATTACACTGCCAGGTGATCTACTTTGCCCCACCAGGTGTTTTACCTAGATTCATGACATTCTATTACATTGCCAGGTATGTTACTGAAGTTTATAATATTCTACCGCACTGTAAGTTTCTCTAGTGCATTACTCAAATTCATTATATCCTCCAAACTGTCCAGGCCTAGCTTACTCTCCAAGCAACGGAAGAAGAACTCAGGGGCCTGTAAGTAAAACAGATATGTACTATCTTTTGCAAGAGAGATAAGGGTATATTATGTGAACACAGAAAATTTTGGCTGTAATGCATACACTGTAAATATAGCAAAGGCTTGCATATAAAATTTTGAAATGCTGAAAGGGCTATATTAAAGTCCATAAAATAATCTATATGTAATGGTAATCACACAATGAACTAGTATAGAGTCTGTCTGAAACACCTACATATTATATGATTCATTTTTATAAACATTAAGTCTATTTTGCTTGCTTTAGCTTTAATATCTTCTGATCACTGATAAGAAAAATTGGTATGTAGAGTCACATGTTTGGCATTATCTGTAAATAAATCAATGCATATCATAAAATGTTTTGGTGAGTTTCAGTTTCTAAATTATTAAAAGGAAAGGATCTGAATGCATTATGGCAGTTAATATTGTTCATTTCCACATTTGTAAATAGTGACGGCTCAATGGTACCAATTTGTATCTATAAACAAGACATTCTTAAACAGTTATAACTGAATGATACCAAATTTTTATCTATAAACAACACATTCTGGAATAGCAACTGCTTATTCTACATATTAAATAATCATTTCTAAGACATAAAAGTCCAATTTCACCACACCCGCACCTCTGTTGCAACTCTAATAGCATAAAAAAATTCACCTTGATTGACACTTTCTTCAGGAAAACCAGTTGTTCGCCAGTCAAACTCTGTAGTTTCTTCATCTTGTTTCTGTAAAATAAAATAGTTCAAATAAACCTTCATACAATCATGTGTACATGTTCTGAAGTAAATTTTCTATACATGTTTAATGTGAGGTTAGTTTTTGTATCCATCATATTTTTTTCAATATAGATGAATAACTAAACTGGAATAAAATCTAAAATGAACTGTCATATCCTATGAAATATAGAACTAAATTACTGTAATTACAGTAAACTCTTGGGACAGGAAAAATTAATTTTTTGTGTCCCAAGATCTACATGTTATGCAAAATATATAACATTTTTGATGTTCACATATTAATACACACAAAAAGATCAAGACAAAATTGGCAAGTTTGCCATATGTCACACAGCAGTGATCAGCTCTTTTTCAATTACTTTAGAAATAAACTACTATGACTTTTTTAGTTTTTTTTATTTCGCATGTGCATATTTTCTAATTTCTCCAATAAGAAATAAAATAAAGGTAAATAAAGACTTCAATATTAACAAGCCACTTAGAGTTAACCAGGAGACCTGCACTATAGTGTACAGTAATTATTCAGTGCAACAGTTTACAAGGAAACATGCACTGCAGTGTACAGTACTTACAAATTACAAGAGTTTACAGGGAAATCTATACTATAATGTACAGTACTTGCACAGTGTAAGAGTTTACAAGGAGACTTTACAGAAAGTACTTACACAGTGAAAGAGTTTACAGGAATATCTGTACAGTACTTACAAAGTGCAAGAGTTTACAGAAAGACCTTAACTATAGTGTACAATACTTACACAGTTCAAGAGTTTGCATGGAGACCTGTACTATAGAGTATGGTACTTAGTGCAAAAGTTTATAGGGAGACCTGTACTATAATGTATGGTACTTACACAGTGCAAGAGTTTATATGGAGATCAGTACTATGCTGAACACTATGTACACAATGCATATCATGGTTTACATCACTTGCATCCTTATTTACTCCTAACAATATTAGATGGAGATTTTGTTGTTTTTATTTTTCTTTTCTCAATCATTCTTTTTCAATCAAATTTTAGGTAAATATCAATTGCTGCTTTTATTTACTTTATGTCACAAGCTGAACATTGCCAACAAAGAGATGTAATCTGTATAGAAAGAGACATGTTTAATATTAATAAACATATTAGGCATATGAACCTTCTTGTATTCCCATACTGTCATATATAACCATTATGAACCATAATAAAGATTAACATTCTGAATAGTGATTGACTAGATCATCACATATTCATTTTAGTTTTGCGTTTTGCTAACACAAAATCATAATTTTCCACAGGTTCTTCTTCCCCTTTTGATCTTGAAAAAACTGGTTTTTGTGCCTCCTTTTTGATTATAACTTTATTTTGTCTTGTTTTCTGACAGAAATCCAAGCCAGTTAAGTGTTTAAACTTTGAAAATAGCTATGTTAAAGAGGGAATTTTATCTGAAGACAATGCTGGTAACCTTGGTTCAACAGTATTAATATTTTCATTGCCTTTTACATCATAATGATAGAACATCTACTTATTATTGCAGTTTTTTCAAAGCATTATTTCTGACACTTTTTTATCACATTTTAGAGACAATACTAATGTTTAGTGCAGTGGTGCCTATAATTTGAAGCCAAAAGATGTACTTCAACCACACAACTAATAATTTTCAATGTACATGTTGTAATGCCATGATGTATACAAGGTCACTTTACATGCAAGCCATTACACAAACATTTTCATAGTTTAAATAGTGGTACCATGTTTAATTAATTCAATTTTTACATTTTCCAGGCAGAAACAATTTTATGCAATAATGCATAAACTGACAATAGCAAACTGTTGCAAAACTAGAAGGAGTTACTGTTAATAGGGTTACATTGCGCTAATGCAGTGTGTCATGATCTGATGATATACATATCTTAAAATGGTAGATATGATAAAGAATAGAATAAAATTAAATGTATTTATTGATTTTCAAATGAATTATATTAACTAATGACATATCATCTCCTAATTCATTATTACTGTCCCTAAACAACTGTGAAAACTTTTATCAATAAAAAGAAAAATGATGTTATTGATGCAATATGTTCAGTGATCAGAAGAAAAAAATTCAAAGGTGATGAAAACTTGTAGTACATGAACAAATTGCTATAGTTTCAATCTCCCAATTTTTATGGATCATAAAATAACTACGTTCTGAAAATAATTAAGTGTGTCTGAAGACATGCTGTCCAAAGACAATCAACATGCCTAAAACTCCTTAGCTTAAAATGTTGCATTATGGAAGATTGCTGTGTTTAACTAAATTCGTGTTATACACTTCTGGAAAAGAATCAATATAAACTAGTACTGACTTGTTTGTTTTAGTTTGAGAGACAATTAACACAGAAAGTTTCTTCCACTGCAGTAAACACTTTTCATTCAGTATATCAAGTGTAAACATTTTTCTTTTCTTCTTAACATGAAGTGGATAAAACAACTATTCTCTGAAAAGAAGCCAACTTAAGATGTGTGAAAAAAATGTTCCATAATCTGTGTATATATAGTCCGGTTCTGATGTTTCAGAACTCTTTTTACAATTGTCATGTTTGTTAAAAAAAGGGTCAGATACTCAACTGGGCGATAAGAATGTCCATGAATTCAAGATAGGACTGATAAGCATGTAAAGTCTTTTGTCAATCATCTCAAAGTTAAGAAGAATAACTGAAAATGGACTGAAAACACAACATAACATAAGCTCCTTTGGTCTATGTCCAGAAGAATAACTGAAAATGGACTGAAAACATAACATAACATAAGCTCCTTTGGTTTATGTCCAGAAGAATAACTGAAAATGGACTAAAAACACAACATAACATAAGCTCCTTTGGTCTATGTCCAGAAGAATAACTGAAAATGGACTGAAAACACAACATAACATAAGCTTCTTTGGTCTATGTCCAGAAGAATAATTGAAAATGGACTGAAAACATAACATAACATCAGCTCCTTTGGTCTATGTCCAGAAGAATAACTGAAAATGGACTGAAAACCCAACATAACATAAGCACCTATAATCTATGTCCAGTAGAGCTAAAACAAAAAATAAAATAACAAGTGTAGAAACTGTACTGACGGATCAAGCTTGCTTTTCCTCAGCCACTGATTCACTTCATCTTTGGTCCACTTAACAATATCAGGTATTATGGGAATATTAAGTGCATCTGGCACAGTGTGAACACCTGTCATCATTTTTGTTTCCTTTACATGCACTGAACGTCCATCCACAGAAGATCCACCCATTGGATCATATTTGGGCTTTAAAAAAGAGAAGATTTTGTGTAAATAATATGAAAAAAATATCATGATGCAAATCTGTTTTGCTAATTGTTTAATAAAAAAGAAACTTCAAATGTTAGAAGAATTATTAATGTATAATGTCTGAGTGACACATGTTTCTATTGTTTTTGTTACTTAGCATCTTAAAAATTTCATTGCATATGCAGAATTTACATTGAATCTGGCCATTTTAAAGTTGATAAAGCATCAAAACTTGGACATGTTGATATACTCATGAAAGAAAAGTTTTAAGAAAATGGTATTTGCTATCTATATTATATAGAAAAAGTTCCAATAACAATTTGATATTACCTCCATTTGCACTGCCAGCTAGGCACTTAAGTTTTAAGAAAGCAAAACAACATGAACAGGATGCTTGCAGTGCAGCGATGATTGAAGGCTTTTAAAGTAATGCAATCAGATAAGTATTCTGGAACAAACAAAATTAACTCAAAAGTGTTTTTTCCATTCAAATAGGTTCTGTGTTTAATGTTATGAGAATAACTAAAAGGAAAAGAACCATTCAAGGAACAAAGGTTAGATTCTTCAAGGGAAGGAAAACCACTCCTGTAACTTGCAAGCAGCACAAATGGAGGTGATGCGGTTCATGTCTGAGAAGAACAAATACAGGTGTGTGTGTTTTCAGATTTTTTCATGTAGCATTAACAATATGAGTTATATTGCATCAATGTCTGTAGTTGACAGTAAGCAACTGAGGTATCATGCTGCAGACATATATCACCATGTTCCACCTAATATCCTGACACTATGTCAACCAGTCCAAACACCAACCTCTTCACACCTCCCAACCCCAACAAGAATGTTTCAGTAAGGCAGCTGATTAATGTTGTAAGTTTGACCAGTTTTGCATAAGGTGTAACAAAATATTATGCACTGCTTTTGTCAAGGGGGAAAATGTGGATTTAAATAGTTCAGTATTCCAAACCACAGGGACTTGTATCTTTGCTTACAATCTACCTGTCATACATGTTCTAATATAAGTACACAAGTATGAGCAATAATTATATTAAAGGCAACAATACAAGCCCTGTGTTCCCAACTGATGCACTGACAGTAAACATTATGTTAATCTGAAATATTTGTAATGTATACCATACACCTTCCAAATCCTATGCTGCTCAAGGGCTTGTTACCATCTCTAAACATGATGTAATTTTTAAAATTTTCTTCATTTCACAACATGTCAATCTTCCGCCATGTGACATCCTCAAATCAACATGCAATATCCAATAAACATAATAGTGTCCCTTCCTGCTGTTATTCATAATAATAAGAATATTCCTTTTCAATGTTCTGTGCTGAATATTAAAACTATTTTAAGCAGCTTTATTTCATCCTTTATCTTTAACATGAATTGGTAGCTGGGTGCCATTTTAAAAAATTCTATAATCAACAATTCAATCATGCAGATGCCTCACATTGAAAAATATATGCAATTTAAGGCATCTGAGGTACTACTATAGAGCTAGTCTGGTTCTCTTGACTAATTCCAGTAAAGCTAATGTGAAATCCAGCTCCAATGAAACAAAGACAAGCCAATTATCAGATTTTTACCACAACAATCATATTTCCATAGTTTTTTCTTTTATTCTGAAAGTCTGTATTGACAGTCAGTTTCATTCATAAGACTTAAGGCAAAATTGTAAGGGTTGGCAGGTCTGCCTCTTAATGCTGATCTCATACAAGGCCAAAAACTATTTTGATAAATCTTTAGTCTGACTTGGCCAGGGTTTGAACACTCAACCTCCTGCATTTGAGGTGAACACTCTAACCACTTATGCAACCAGAACAAATAAATTAAATTTAAAAGGGGCACAAATGAGACAGTCAGGCTACCTGCAAATGACATATGCAGAGGTGACCCAACTGGATGAGATCCACTGCTGCATTGAACAATCCAAGTTTCAGCAACTATCTGGTTGTGATCCATTTTTTGTTGGAAATGACTTCATAAGCTGGATGATTTGGACCATTTAAAGGCAAGGAAGAAATGCAAGGTTGAGATGAGCAATTATATACCTAGATGGACAAAATGTTGTAACCGACAAAAATGTTCCTTCTTCCAAATGATCAAAAAGCTCAGATGATTTAAAAGGGATATCAAATAATTTTGGCTATGAGTACAATCAAATGTACCATATTTCTGCAGGAAGCTGTCCAAGTATGCCACCATAGCTGCAGATGAGGTCATATGGAACAAGAAAATGACAGTTGATTATTTTTCTCAAGGCCCAAGGCTTTATGTTCAAAGCACAAAAACTGAAATGGCTGTCATCTTTATGAATATCACAGTATCATCTTAAAGGGTAAAACATAACCAAATGGACAGTAGTATCCGTATTATGCAGTAGAACAAATGGCATGGTCAGCTTGTCAAAATCGAAATCAGTTAGTATGGGTATTAGGCACACTGATGGCAAAATATATGGCTGTTTTATCAAAATATCTGGCAAATGGATGGATCTGTCAATAAGATCCCTGGTAATTTTTATGACATGTAAAGTGAAGGAATTTTGTGAGGACAGACGGATGGGAATGTGAAAATATGGATCCCTCAGACTGGGACTGATTTGTTCAGACAGATGGAGAGGTGTATTGAATTTTATCATCTCTACTTTGGATTTAGGTTATAGCATAAATTGACTTAAGTCTATTCAGGTCAACAACTGGCCTTAGTGTGCCATTGGCCTTCCTAACAAAAAAACTTAAATAGAACCATAGAGATAGTGCACTCCAAACAATCTCCAACACTAAATTCTCAATCAACATCCTGTTTTCATACTGTAAAATCTGATGGAACTTCTATCAGGAAAAGGAAACGTGAAAAGGAAGAGTGTTGGCAAAATTGAAGATCTGATGCCCCTCTGAGATGACTTAGAATGCCCATCCACTTAGTGGGAAATCAATCCAACACGCTCTAAAGTACAAGAGTCTGACACTTACCTCTGTAGGCCATAGGGAACACAAGTCGATGGCAAGAGAGTGGGTCTTGAGGGCAAAGAAACTTCTGTTTCCTACACTGTCTACATAACTGCCTCCAATACTGATTAGCAAGACTTGTCTGTATATTGAGTCGAGATTAAGGCTCATTTTGGGATTGTACAGATAAACTATCCTGTTTTCCTTTATCTCCACTCCTTGTGTCTTTGAGGATGAGTTGGAGATGATTTATACTGTGATGGTGGCTACACAGCAAGGTGGAGGGGCAGTTCATAGGCCAGCAGAAACTGCATGTTGTTTATCTTGTTTGTGACCAAATGGCAAAGATGAGCCAAAATGGGTAGTCCACAAGGTCAGAGCTTGGTGTAGCTTGTTGTTGCTGTAGTTTTGTGGGTTTAATATCTTTTTAGGCACTTGATACATGGCAGCTAGTATATCTGGTGGAGGAAGTAACCAGAAAAATTCTGGGAAGAACCACCAACCCACAAGAGGCTATTGGCAAGCTTTCTCACATACCCATGTTGGCAGAGTCTGAGACTCAAACCCAAGCAGGCAGAGGAGAGATATCATTGATCTGTAAAGGTGAATGCCTTAAACCATTAAGACACCTGGACCATACAGCATTAACCACAGTTGAAGGTTGCTGGAAGCAGTCAATGCATTCACCATTGAATGAAAGGCTGCCCTGTTACTAAAACTCAGCACTCCTAGCCATCGTCTCCCATACATACTCACTGCCAGATTTCTCCACAAGCCTGAAGATTACCAGAGATGCCAAATGAAACTGCAATACATCATTAATAATCTGTAAATGAGCTTTGATGTGCTATTTAAAAACACCTTTACCCATTATTTATATTAAGATAGCCTGGGTTTCTGATCTTGGCAGAGAACTGCACAGCAATTTCCTTTTTTTCCCCCAGACTTTGGGATAAGAGGAAAGTTAAGGTTGACTTCCTTCTTGTCAACAGCTAATGACTGATGTAGAAGAGGATGGTGGTGAATATTCTTTCTGGGTTTAGCAGAACCCAAAATATCTTCTTTACTGCAGCCTTAAAGTCACACTCAGTCCTCTCCATGGTGGGATCTCAGTATGAACCATTATCAGACTTATTTCCCCTCACATTGTACAGGTTTCCTGATCCAGATCATCATCTAAAAGTACATGTCCATGGACATAGACAAGGCATGGCTGTCATCTTTATGACTGTCAGTGTACCAAATATCTGGCAAATGGATTGATCTATCAATAAGATCCCAGGTAATTGTTATCATTATGACAAGGCATAGGACAATAAGATGCATGCATAATCCATAATGTCAGTGAAAAGTATGACTCTAGATCTGGATGGCTGGACAGTCCATTTGGTAGCCAATATAGCATTAAACTGTGTATAGATGGCATGTCTCATGCAAGACATGTATAAGCCTCATGTTCCTGGACTTATAAGTCTGTAGACTCTTGAAGGGGTATTAATACCTTCTGGACTGCACTGAATGAAAGGATACTCCCCAAAAGCGTCAAATTTCTTTACTGACGTAGAAGAAAAGAAGATTAGGACAATCAGCCATGTAACTCCATAGATGAATGTAGCTGGCTGAGGAGAAGCCATAGTTTCCTCAAGTAGCCAAAGATCAAGTAGAATAGTATCTTAGGGCGAGTGGCTTCTTCCTCCAGGCCAACCAACAACTCCTTATTAATGGCATGAATGATCAAAACAAGAGTATTTTCCATCTTTGAATTTCCATTTCTCACTAATTTGAATTTGGTGGGTGTGGGATACTCCCCCAAAGTGTTATAATTCTTGACAAAAACAGACTACAGAAGGAACATGAAAGTTTGATCCAAACTAATCCACACCTGTAACTCCAGAGACAAATGAAGACAGGGTTTGGAAAAGTCAGTTTCCTCAATTTCCTCATATGTAACTGTAGATGAAGATAACGAATGAACATAGTACTTGGGGGGATGCAATATTGTTGTCCATCTAGCTGGAATAAAAGGTATTATGATGAATCCTCAAAACATAAGTTTCTTTGATTTTCCACATCTCTTTTTCAACAGTTTTTCATAGTAGTATAGATCCTTTATTGTTTGATCAACTGGTGCACATACTGCAAGTAGCCAACGATGTACACTACAGAACAGTACAGGAATGATGACATGAGACAGGCCAATTTTCACTAGCTTTAAAATTCTTGCATTTAACACGTTTTTTTTATCATGTTTATTCTAAAACAACAAAGTAAAGAGACAAAATAGAATAAATTAATATTTGACTGCATTAGTAAATGCCAGAAACCCATGGTACACAAGGAATGACAAAACAAAAAATAGACAAAGTGAACAAAACCTGAACTACAACATGTTTAATTAAATTTGTTCAGCTGTAAAACTATAAATTGAGAAATCACAGAAAACAACTTCACGTAAGTGAAAGATTCACATAATTATGATCGAAATTAAAAATAATGTACCATATTTGCCAACCTATAAGTTGATATGGAATATAAGTTGATGCTAGATCAATACCTTGGCTTCATCTATTTTAATACTAACTTCCAGTTACATGAATTAATGGTATCACTGAATCCTATTCCAGATTACCAACAATTGGGATATTGCATCACTTATGCTAAGATGACTTTTCCAGTTTTGTTTTGAAGAGAGAGAGAGGTTTCACGATGATTGTACTTTGTATTTTTCTGTTACCCGACGATTATGATCCTACTTGTGTACAAGGGTAATGTTATATTCCATTATCAATACCTCTGAATAAACAATTTCTTCAATCCATTGTCACAAGAACCAAATGGCTTTTGCAGTTTATTTACATACTAATATGCTATAGTTTTGGCCAGGTCATTCCAGCTGATAACGATATGAGGGCATGATTAGTAATGCTCCCAATAGAAAAATGAGGATTCCCTTAGGGCATTGTGAATATGATAACATATATAACATAAAGTCCAAATATGGAATAGTACCTTTCAAATAATCTTTAAAATATCTCAAAATAACAAACTCTTTAATGGATGAATCAAAATAATCACAAATTTTGACTGCTTTTGAGGTGTGTGTGAAAGATGTACTGTCATTTCACAGCACAGGCATTAAACTAGTGTCAGCTTGTGGCAAAAAAGGGAGACAATGGGCAAGAATTACTGCCCTTATATATTATGCATGCTGTTGCACATTCTATTAATTTTTCATTATGATTAACTAGAAATTTATATAATTCTTGCTATTTCAGATTCAAGAATAGATTCTGCATATAACTAGTGGCCATTTGTGCTAAGCATGATGACAGCTTATTACAGCAGACCACTCTGTTTTGACCTTTTATCTGTTTCATTTCTAAATCCATGGTGTTAGTCCAGGTCAGATAGCAAATGTCTGGATCATGCCAGATGATAATTTGTCCATGGAAACTGGGCAAACAACTTGTTCCAAAAGTACCTAACAATGCATGATTCCAAAATTCAATGTGCCTTGCCAGGTGGGTAAGGATTGCTTATTATATATACAATCATTAGTCATAATACAGTCTCGTCATGAATGTCTGTTAGCTATAACTGTCTGTTAGCTATAACTTTAAAAGTCTTCTGACTGCCATTCAAACAAATGGCACCTGTGACCTTAAGCTTTGTCCTGGAAAGCTTTTGTCTTTGATGATAATTCCTGACCAACCCACCCCACATTTCTAAGAACATGAAACCAAACTTTCTAGAAAAACTTACATTGTTTGGTAGTTTATCTATGGCATTCAACAGGTCCTTAACTTTTGCTTCAAAACTGAATGCTTCTGAGAATTCGTAGTACAGTTTTGGACCAAGAAGAATTCCCAGCCAACCGTCTGGATTGTATCCAGCCTGCATTTTTAATGGAATAATTTCCTTGTGTTTATGGAATGCATACTCTGCTTCTGTAACAATAAAATTGAGTACAGGTGTTTTCAGAACACAAATTTCAATTCAAGGAAATATGTAATTTTCTATAGCAAATAAATACATGGTTTTCAGTCTTATCACAAGTCCCTCATTATTATTTCATTACTTAAAAATGGCTGTAGCAGTTAAGAATATTTATTCCAGACAGAAATATGCATTATCAGAAAAAACTGTAAACCACTTAAAATTATGAAAGATTTATCAGAATTAATTTATGCCACTTTTTGATAGCTCTTCACCATCTAAAATGTAAGTGATTTACAGAAATAATTACAGGCTGATCAACATGATCTCCAATGCCACATAGTACCTGATATCAGCCAAGATAAACTGCTCTGTCATAAAACAATTATCTATCAACATCAATAAAAAAAATGGTGTTCTGCAGAATCTGGTGTCACACTTGCATCGATGCTGTATTTATCCTACATGTATATCAGAGTGGAATGTGCTTCTAAAATATCAATATTTTTCTAGTAAAATATGTTTCTTCGATAATGCTTTACTGATCATAATACCTAGGGTAAACTACTTCTATCTCACTAATCCATCTCTCCCTGATTAAAACATTTTAGTGAAAAGCTAGAAGTTATATGCCCACTGAAGCAGCAGCTTGATAGTGTGATAATTTAATTAGTGATAAATTCTGTGAAGATTTCAATTACTACTGGAGCAGAATGCACGCTGTCTAATATGGATGTAATTGCAGGGAGGCTAAGAGGTTGTATGTGTATTATGATCAAGTAATATTGAAAAAACCTATTTTACTACAAACATTGAGAGCCCTGAGTGGCCAAGTGGTCTAAAGTGCTATCCATTATGGATCACTGCCATCTCACCTCTGTCTGCATGGGTTTGAGTGTAGGATTCAGCAAATGTGGATATGTGAGAAACCTTGCCAGAAGCTTCTCATGGGCCAGTGGTTTATTCAGGTGATTTCCCGATTTCTTCCTCCACCATTAAAATACTGGTCACCATGTATAGCCTATCATGAGCTGAAAAATGGCGTTAAACCACACAACAACAAAATATTGGTTTCTTCTTGAAATACATAACCTGATCATAATATCTCAGGTTTACAATTAAGAGATGCATGGAGATCCATTCCCTTACCATGGACAGACTATCTCTGGTCCCCTAAGGTATATCAGAACTGGAGAATGGACTCCATCTGTCTGGGAGTGGCTTCAAAAGGGAAAGATTTTTCCCATCCCACAAATCCAGTGATAGTCATAATGCTGCATTCTTATAAAGCTATTGAAAGATCTAGAAAGGTAACCAGTTATGCCAAGGCTATAAGTCCTACCAGGTCATGCTGAGATTTTGAGATAAAGATCTTAGATAGAAGCTGGAAAAAGTGGACACTAATCTCTGTCCCACAATAATGAAAATGTAAGGTAACATTTTCACTTAAATAGAATGTTTGTGGCCTTAAGTTTAATTCATTGATCTGAGGTTACAAACTAAATACCCCATTTTATCTTGGAAAAAAATAATATGTTGTTTTTTTTCTCTTTCTGGGGTAACAAAAGGTGGGATCTCAACAGGTGCATTAGCTTAGTCCACTGCAAAGCTTGCATTGGGTCCTACAGACACTGAGATGAAGTGTGCAGAGTAGACAGTGATTTCGCTATTAAAGTCTGATTCCCATTATATGGGGAATGAACTGAACATGCAGTAAAACAATTTGAAAGACTACTGCCAGACTATAATTTTGGTATATGTGTTGGTCTATAAAGAATCTATTGCATATAGTAAAATGTGAGGGACCCTGAGTGACCAAGTGGTCAATGGCTATTGTCCTTAAAGATCACTCACTCATCTCACCCCTATTTCATACAAATTTGAGTCTCAGCTCAACTAATTCGGGTATGTGATAAAGTTTGCAAGTAGCTTTCCATCAGTTGATTTTTTTCTCCCAAGTTCTTCCTCAACTATTTATAGACTGCCATGTATTAAGTCTATCATGAACTGAAAAACTGTGTTAAATCCCACAAAAACTAACCAAAACATAGTACAACATGACATGATCTTATGTACTGCTGCACCATAATTGAGTTGTCATGACCTAATGTTACACAGCAACAAGCCAGTTATGTTATACTTGTGCTTAATAGCACTGATTGCATATAAGGACAATTTTCTATCATCTGATGCCACATACTGCATCAGAACTCATGTGAAGAGTACAAGGCAAAAAGTGCTCAGAAGAACATATCTCATCTGTAGTAAAAAAAAATGATAAATGAAACATGTTGTTTCACCTATGAATGGGATTATGATTGTAATAATTAGCCAAAGTAAGAACTACCTACATATCTGAATACAAACATTGGACATTTGTAATACTCCACTGAACATACAGTTGAACTTGTCCATGAAAATAAAAAGTATACAGCTTTAAAAAGCATTAACAAAAGCGCTTTAACAGTCTTGACGTCACTTTCACTGCTGGTGCTGGCAAAAAAGTTATGCTTATGTCTTAGCATTCACAGGTGAGACAATTTCTTGCCTGTGTAATCATGTTTTTCATGTCAAACATGGGTGATAACTTTATCCCACCTCACATATGACCTTTAACCATACTCACAGACTATTTTGACCTTCTACAGTGCGCATAATGCAGATAAAGTGGCATCACCGAAAAACTCTTTCATAGCAATCAAGATAAATGTAATTGAAAAATATTTATGTACTAAAACGAGTAGTGGTTAAAATGAAGGTTTGTTAACAGGTCATTTTGCCTGACTGACCTAACAGATTATTAAGTTCCATATTGTAAGCTGAAAAAGTCATCGTTTTAAATTATTTTATTCCAAAATTCATTTTCTGATTATTAATTTTAAAAAGTAAATCAATTCTAAACCAGATTTTAACTGAGGACTATTTCATTATTATTGTCTGCCTCAATTAATCTTGTGACTGAACGTGGGCTTTATTATTTGGCCTGCTCACACCTGCATTTCTGTGCAAGCTATTGACACAATTCTCACACCTAGTAATTACTATTAACAAAGCCCTTTCAGCCACCATTCTTTGAAAGTTAAAATGTGTTCAGACATCATATGAAGCTGATAGTGAATAATTCAATGTAAACCTATCTTTTCAAACTCTATCTTAAGGTAAGGAGTTTTTCCTGTTTACATCAGTATTCACAACACATTAATTTTACTCTGACCCTCATTTTTATTTCAAAAACGTGAAGAAAAAAAATCCTTAATTTTACTTCAGCTTAGAATAGGAAAATTCCACCAATGAAATCAAAAGTTTTCATAAGACACTCAGCCAAGCCTTCTGTCCAATGCAAATTCTGCATAAGACGCTTGGACAAGCCTCCTGTCTGATATAAAATCTAACCCAACACAAATGCATATAAAAGATATTATAAAAAAGAGTATGAAATTGTAAACCCACCCATCACTAGATAGTCTTCTGTGGAGGCATTGGTTGTGCATCATTGATTCTGGAGATTATTAATGACCAGTGAGTCTTAATGACCAGGACCAATGGTCAAGGTATGTTATCTTCAACAAAACATACTATGCAAAGAAAAACATTAATTTTTTGCAGAGCTTACTGTATGATGACTATGACCTTTTGACTTTTAGACCCCAAAATCTGTAGGTTATTTTTATAACTCTATATGTAAACCACCCATAAAGCTTGGTGAAGGATCTTGGATAAAAATCCATTTTTATATGTGCCACAATGACCATTATATTTAACCCTTGGTTCCAAAATCAACACGTTTCAACCACAAGGGCAAGACAACTGCAAATATTGGTAATGATAAGTGGTATGTAATTAGGTAAAAAAATCTTTCTTCTTTCAGTCAGTGATCCTGACCTTTTGAAACCCAAATCATTTAACTTTTTGCTTATCCAATATGCATGTCAATGACAAACTTTGCTTTAGTTACATGTAGAGAACAATAATGTCTGTACCGAAATCAGTGATCTTGACCTTTCATCTGTTGATCCAAAAATTAAAAGTTCTTCTTTTACCCAATTGAAGCTGTCCACAAACTTTAATCCAGGACTGTGGTTACTCAATGCTAATGTGTAATAACCATATTTCTTCTTTCTTGCCTTATGAACTGATAAGCTTCCTTCTTTCATCATGATGAACTTAACGAGAAGAATAATTTGGCAGTGGTATGTGCTATACAATTCAAGTTATCATGCAAACAAGGAAATCCTTAATGGGCAGATGGGCCAAGAGACAGGGTCATCATATAATAGGATCCAACAAAAAAGGAGGACTATCATAAATAAATAATGCTGGGCAGTTTTGAACCATGATCTACATCTTGAATAATGAACCCAACAATGTATACATTCAATCCTCCCTTCAACCTAACTGTAATTGTTTTTATCAGCTTTGGGGACAGGGAAGGAGCGATAATGACCAGAATGAGATCAAGAACAGGGAGTGTAATATTATCTAACTTAGTGACATAAGGCTTGGATGTAGCAAACCCAGCAATGTACACCTGCACATTCTGACTTAAGAAAACCTGAATTTTAAATAACAATGGAGACTATTTTAGAATAAATGTAATGTTTAACCAATCCAGGGCCAATGCTTTAGAAAAATACTTTGGATATCAGATTGCTATGCATGAAATTAATTTACAGTCATTTTGAATTAATTTACAGTAATTTTGAATTAAATATCATATTAGAAGTATATCAAGATATGTCATGGAAAACTGATGTATAATGAGAAGAAAAAAATTATGAGATATCTAATACTATATTTCATTGATTTGATGGAATTTCTCAACTCCACATCTCCACTGATACTAGATGCTGCTATAGCTCACCTGCTCTACAGTTCTGACTAAGCTTGTATTTCTCTGAGAAGCATACAAGGACAACGAAAGCCTTCTCCACCGCTTGCGCCATGGCATCCAGCATGTAGGTGTGCATATGTTCCATATCCAACCACACATTGTAATCATTGTCAACAAGAACATCTCTGATCTGAAATTGATATATATGCATACAAAACTAATTAAATGTACATGTACAATTAACCCACATGCAGACAAATTTTATACCAATTATTGCTGCAAAGGCTTTTGACACTGTCAATACCATACTTTGATTTGCATATTTCAACACAAACAATATTCATGCTACTTCCTGATATGACTGCATAGATAAAATTTGGATAGTAACATCTGAAAATGTCATAATCACAATTTTGTATATTAGACTTCTGACACCCTCCACTGGGGCATTCAGAGATAGACATCCAACTTACAGATTGTCACCATAAGAGTAAACATAACTACAAATTTAGGTCTGTGACATTCAAACCAATAGTTTTCAAGCAGATAGTTAAATCATTTATTCTTTACAGATATGACAAAAGTTATGCATCCTTAAATGCAATGAAATCCCATTGTCCTTACTTTCCCCTAAAAAAAAACTTTTTCTAAAATAAGTCATGTAAAAGGATAAACTCATACATTACACTTTCACACAAATTGTAATACACCACTCCCTCGATAACTTGTGCCCTGATAATTTGCAAACCTACTTATAACGCTGGGTCAAGTGTGGATCCCATTTTTTAAACCAGAAAATACCCCTTAAATTGATCCCTATTTATTGAACTTGAAGAAAATTGCAATCAAAATTAGTAAAAAAAACTTTGATATATAACTCGTTTTATCAAAACTGTAGATATTACCTGAAATTTTATTCAACATTATGAAATATCAAAGATAAAAATAAGTCATACAATTTTTTACATTTTTTTTCCAAATGGTCATACACCTCAATTAGCAATATGCAAGGAAATTTTGATCAATGAAAATGTAACTTACGCCGACTAGAGGCAGTATTTTAATAAATAAATACAAATTAAATAATTTGTTATCAATTGAAATTTATGTTCCAGTTCTAATTTTAGTTCCTTTTAAGTGTAATCATCTTAAATTCAATCTGTCCTCTTGTAATTAAACATAAAATGTGTCAATCTACCCTAACAGCTATGTCCACGAGCATTTCTCTGAGAACCTTATTAGGTACCGACAGTGTTTTGATGTTCGGAAGTATTTGTTGCATTTTGCTGCTTTGAATTATCCCATTATTATGTCTTTTGAATCAAACAAAGGAGCTGGAATAAAATATAAGTTATAAAGCACGAAAGTCCTACAAACTTAAAATACAGCGGTCCCGGTTGCATTTTGGATGAACTCACTCCATTTGATCAATCAATCACTGTTATAAATGTTACCGTGTATGTAACATAAACTACCTTTTAATTAACAGACTCACTGGTAATGGATCAAAAACAGCAAGGCAACCAAGCAAAATGAACACCATGTAAAATAAAACTTGGTTTCACAGATACGGACAATAGTGGGCAAGCGAGTTTCACCAAATTCTTGAACTAGCACTTACAGATATCCTCAAGGATGATAAGAAGTTTTATTATTACTTCCATTGAAATTATGACATCAATACTGTACTAACTGAACAATACAAAAATTGAGATTCGAAATAAATGAACATGCTCATTTGCACCAATACTTAAAAACTGATACTCATGTCTTGCATAAGATTCACCAGTAATCCAAAAACCCTGAATCTGTAATACCAATTGCATGTTCTACATTCAAAAATATCTATATATTATGTTACATTCAAAAATTATATATATATATATATATATATATATATATATATATATATATATATATATATATATATATATAATGTGCATAGGAGCTTCAACTAAAGATTCACTTACTTTTATAATTTCTTGCTGATTGTCCCAGTTGTAACTAATCATGATATGTGGACCATACCATGGAAGTTCACCCCGCGAATGACGCTTTGGAAACTGTTTATCCTTCTTTGTCAAAGCATGCACAGGGACATCAGTTCCAGTTTCCTCATCAGGAATAGGCGGAAGACCAATCGGTGTACCTACCATGAATTGATTTTTTTATTACACCATCTGATTGCTTAATTATATGCTACCATCAATCTTAACCATATGGATGTCATATCAGTCATATTTGTTATTCTATATGCCCACAGGACTTGTATTTTGTTTCTGCTCCATATGGAAACAAAGAAATCAACACAACATCAAACTAATCAAATAAATAGGCAATGATATAAAACATACTATCAAATACTTCATTGTAATTTAAAGTAAACCACTTCACAATACATTTATAAAGATATCAGAGGAATATTTTTATGAAGTCATCACAATGAAGGAATATGTAACTGTGAAGTACAAAATGAATCGTCGGTGTGAATAAAAAAGACCTTGCTGTGGTAAAATTATTTCCAAAACATGAAGAGAGGCATGCACCACACTAACAATTTTATTATTGTGTTTGAAATACTGCAAGCAAATTCTTCAAGTGGTTTTTCGAAAATGCCACAATATGTTGTCTATTTAGTACTGGAAATGTATAAAATGTACTACACAGTAGGAACATGCCGTCTTACCAGCTTTATTCCAATCTAATTGCTACTTAATATAACATGAAATTATCTTTCAATCTACAAGATTTGTGCTGAGAAGTTAAAAGTGAATCTCTAAGTCAATTTTTATGATATATATTACTATGAAAATCAATAGCATGACTACCATGATTCACCTCTAGCCAAGTCACCCAATTCTATGATAAACTTACAGTATAAATACAATAACAAAACTAAATTCCAACTGTATACATCAAAAACATTAGTTCAAAGGAAAGTAAATTTGAAGGATATGTTCCATTATCCATTTATTAATTCAATCATTCACAGTACTCAATGTTTCCTTGTTTTATACATGGGAATGATCATACATGTAAAATTCTATCAACCTATCACAGGATGATTTGATCCCAATTTTATTAGAAAATATAATTGATAGTTTTTATGGTTTAAAATTTGTCTGACTCATCCATAATAAGTTATCAAAATATATGATGTTATGACATACTTATTTTTGCACATACTTAGTCTATGAAGCATTGCATAGGCATCAGCATAATAGATTGAGAACATCAATAATCTGTGAAGTATCAAGTATGCATAATAGTTTGAGTACATCATTAATCTGTGAAGCATCAAGCATGCATAATAGTTTGAGTACATCATTAATCTGTGAAGCATCAAGTATGCATAATAGTTTGAGTACATCATTAATCTGTGAAGCATCAAGTATGCATAATAATTTGAGTACATCAATAATCTGTGAAGTATCAAGTATGCATAATAGTTTGAGTACATCATTAATCTGTGAAGCATCAAGTATGCATAATAGTTTGAGTACATCATTAATCTGTGAAGCATCAAGTATGCATAATAATTTGAGTACATCAATAATCTGTGAAGCATCAAGTATGCATAACAGTTTGAGTACATCAATAATCTGTGAAGCATAAAGTATGCATAATAATTTGAGTACATCATTAATCTGTGAAGCATCAAGTATGCATAACAGTTTGAGTACATCAATAATCTGTGAAGCATGAAGTATGCATAACAGTTTGAGTACATCAATAATCTGTGAAGCATCAAGTATGCATACTAGTTTGAGTACATCAATAATCTGTGGTGAAACATCCTGCATGCATAACAAGGTGACTACATCAATAATCTGTGAAACATCAGGTATGGATTACACTGTGCTAAATCAATAATCTGTGAAGCATGAAGTATTCCTAATAGGGTGACTGCATCAATAATCTGTGAAGAATCAAGTATTGATAACAGTATGACTACATCAATAATCAGTGAGGTACTGGGTGTATATATATATATATATATATATATATATATATATATATATATATATATATATATATATATATATATATATATATATATATAAGAAGGTGACTACATCAATAATCTGTGAAGCACTGTGTATGCATAACAGGGTGATTACATCAATAATCTGTGAAGAAAGAAGTATTGATAACTGTGTGACTACATCAATAATCAGTGAGGCATTAGGTATACATAAAAGGGTGACTTTATCAGTAATCAGTGAAGCACTGAGTATGTATAACAGTGACTACATCATAAATCATTGAAGCACTCAGAGTATGCATAACAGTTACTACATCAATAATCTGTGAAACATAAAGTATGATTAATAGAGTGACAAAATCAATAATCTGAAGTATTGATTACAGGATGACTACATCAATAATCAGTAAAGCACTGAGTATGCATAACGATGACTACATCAATAATCTGTGAAGCATTGAGCTTGCATAAGTGTAACTACATCAATGATCTCTGAAACGTCAAGTATGATTAATAGAGTGAATACATCAATAATCTGAATAACAAACAAAAGAAATGAAGATCATAAAAAAATCTTAACCTGCATTTGTGCTATCATCATGTTCCTGGAGCTGGAAAATAGCACCCCTAGCACTCACACATATATCTTTATTTCTGTGTGTCTGGAGCTCAGTTAACTTCATGTACAACCCTTTTTCTTTCTGTTAAAAAATATAAACAACAGAGACAGTATTAATTATAGATATTGGCAAGTACTGTTCAAAGATTCCTACTCACAAAGGCCCCTACTCATGAGTTTGCTCAGTGGTGCCTGAAAAAAAAAACTTGTGTTGGAAACCAAAGTTGGGATTTTGGCATGTAGGGGCCATAACTCCTCTATAAGAAGAGTTAGAATGCTTTAAGTGAATCATTCAAGGTCTCGTCAATATTAAGGTAATGATCAATCTGGCTGAAATCCTATTTCTTTGTAAGGATATCTTGTAGTGTCATGAGGCTAACAACTAGTCTACATGTGAATGTTGAACACTGGAAATTTAATTCAATCAATGTTTCATCAACTTAAAGCTATGTGCCAAATATCTGGTCAAAAGTCGACAGTCTGGTTAAAGCATGCTGCAGAAATGTAGCAGTGAACTAGCTGTCTGACCCAAAATGCAGATTGTTTGGTTTACAAGCAACAAGGGTCAGAGGTCAGTCCCAACAAGGACTCACCTTTGGGTGGTGATGAGATTGCAGTCCTAGAGGTAGGCAGTAAGCCACTAATCACAAATTACTCAATTAGAAATACAGTGTGTCTATGTTATACCACCACTGGACATGACAAAACAGGAAACAAGTACCTGGATTCCTTTAGGACAAGAGTGCCATATGGATCCAAATGTTTAAATATCACCTATTGCTTGGTACATGCCTCACACTGGCTGGGCAATATCCCATCCACAATCTGCAGGTGAAAAAGCATCATTGGATTTGAGTTCTCACTAAGGGAAAGCTAAACTCCTGGCCCAGGGCAGGTCTGATCGAAAGGAGAGTCATTGGTGAAGCTTAGGCTGAGTCTTATATGGTTTCTTCCCTAACAAATCCTTTAAGAGCTGGTTCTGAGCATGCTTCTAACCTACATACTTTAACTGAGGACTAGGATATATCCATGGGTTGTGACACCAACTTCCAGCCACTTTGTATTAGTTCAATTTCATATGTACCCGCTTACCTATGCTGTCCAGTTTCATGTTTCTTCGTACATAACTGTATTCCATAAATCCTTCTTCCGATACATTAACAAAATGTTTTTGCAGGACATCTGTGACAGATAGGAAAATCTTAGACCCCATTAAACACATTGCTTCAACTCATCACCTATGATGGTATAATACAGACACACTTTTGTATCTAATTAGGTGTTTTGTGGGCAGTGGCTGGCCAACATATATAGCCGCCCCTCAATGCCAACTGAAGATAGGTCCTTTTAAGGATTCAGCCATGCCCTTTGTCACCTAAGATCAAGTGAAAGACAGTCAGGGCTATACCTCAAAAATATAATTTTGTGAGGATTTTGAAGGTCATTCAAGGTCTTGTCAAGGTAAAGATGCATGCTTAATGTTGAAAACTTAAAGATCCATTTGAAAGTTAATGCAAAATCTACAATTAGTAGAATGGAAAATAAGCATCTATAACTTCTGGAAATGATGCTGTGGAATGCTGGAAGTCATGTTTGTTCAAGAGTTTATCAATATATGGCTTCAACATAGTCTGGCTTAAATCAAAAATGTTTCAGTCAAGCTGAGCTACGAAAAATAAATTTAGGAGTACTGGCATGAATTGCCAGAAATCAAGCTTATTTAAGGCCTGCTAAATATCTTGATAAAATTGTGCAGCATAAACCAATGAGAGGATGTATGAGTGGACTCTGCCAACTTTTTGACCAGCACTTTATCATTATGTCTGCAACAAATACACTTATATAATCATCTAGCTGAAACTTCACCCTTATCATGTAAATATCCATTTACCCTTCTTAGTTATTATCTTTACATCAAACTTAAGCTTTTTTTTGATAATGCTCAGTAAAGGACAACAAGAATGTGAATTCATTTATTTTCATGACATTGAGTTTATGGTTTTAGGAAAATTGACATTTTGGTCAGTTTTACAAAATCATGGATTGGGAGAAGTAGTTCTACTCTTCCACGGAAGGATCCTGGTTTGTTGGACTTTAGCATTTAGACATCCAAAAGAACACTATTTTATTGGCAAATGGAATTCATGCTACCATGGAAATTATACATACCTTGATTTTTCCAATATTGTTTTGATTGAATGCCAGCTCTCTGACTACCTTACATACAGATAACAGCTCCTTCTCATGCCCATCCTCCAGAACTTTACAAAATATTCCCAGTGGTTTTGTATCCATTATAAGTGTTTTGTTCTTCTCGGCTTTGGCAAGTCCTAACAAGCCGTCAATTAGCTCACTCACACAGAACCCTTCTTTACGACGATCATCTGCCCGACGTGCTTCTTCAATCATATCTCTCAGAAGCTTAAATACATTCTCACTACCTTGGATCTTGTCACATTCATTGTCATCAATCATGTCAGCCAAGGCCAAAAGAGTTACCATCTGGATCTCTGAAAAATACATTCTATTTTATATACTTCAGTTAACACCTTCTGTTTCCTTTGATATTTCAAATTGTAACACTTGACAACTGTAATTCTTTCACACACATGGTCTGGTTTTACATTTAAGTTGTTCAGTTATTCATTAACAAATAAAATATATAGAAGTCCCTGTTATTATGGAATGTTTAAGAGGGAACTTATTAACCTTTAACATATTTGCTTATCGTAATTAAACGAATGACAATCAGTATATCTATAAATATCTTAATCATCTCCAAAGTCAGGCATAGACTTTAATATCAATTTCGCCTCATTTACCTCAGAACAGTTGCACAAAGTTCAGTTCCAAACCCTGAATTTTCATGAGTGAGGCAATAGAACAGTGGTAATAAAACCAGTAAAGATTCACAAGAACTCATGTTGAAATATAAAGTCAAATTCTAATTGTTTTAAGCTTCTACAGGAAAATCAGCTCTGAATCTCAGCAATTTATGCAATTAGCTCTGATAATCTGGACATTGTCTGACCATTTTTAACAAAAATATTATGCATGAGAGCATAAAATGATGACTGGTGACACTGAGTCTCTATTATCTATCAGACTAATAAAATTATGAACATTTCTAATCTAATGGGAAATTTATTAGACACTGGCTAACAGCCTGATACTGCAGAAAAGCAATAATTTTGGTTGACATTTATCTTCTTTTGGATATATTTTTTATTATGCATACTGGTCTGGCAATCTTTAAGATAATAAAAGAGTCAATATAAACCAAGTCTACATAAAATTATCCTGATTAAAATCCTGGCAAGTAAGAAACAGAGATTTTCAAGTGGAGATGGAAACCTAATACTCACTCGGTTGCTTTGACTCTAAATAGGGTAGAAGACTGTCAACAGCATTAACGTCACGGTAGAATTTCCTCTCTGTGTCTGGATTGTGGGCACAGTTATGCAAAATCGCCACAGCGGAGGTGAATGCAAAGGGATCCGACTCTGCCTGCAATATGAAACAGTTGCCAGTCAAGGTATATGAAACTAATCTAAGAATGACTTTGAAAATGTGAAACAGTTGCCAGTCAAAGTATATGAAACTAATCTAAGAATGACTCTGAAATTGTGAAACAGTTGCCAGTCAAGGTATATGAAACAAATCTAAGAATGACTTTGAAAATGTGAAACATTTGCCAGTCAAGGTATATGAAACTAATCTAAGAATGACTTTGAAATTGTGAAACAGTTGCCAGTCAAGGTATATGAAACTAATCTAAGAATGACTTTGAAAATGTGAAACAGTTGCCAGTCCAGGTATATGAAACTAATCTAAGAATGACTGAAATTGTGAAACAGTTGCCAGTCAAGGTATATGAAACTAATTAAAGAATGACTTTGAAAATGTGAAACAGTTGCCAGTCAAGGTATATGAAACTAATCTAAGAATGACTTTGAAATACACTGTTAAACAGTTGCCAGTCAAGGTATATGAAACTAATCTAAGAATGACTTTGAAAATGTGAAAGATTTGCCAGTCAAGGTATATAAAACTAATCTAAGAATGACTTTGAAATTGTGAAACAGTTGCCAGTCAAGGTATATAAAACTAATTTAAGAATGACTCTGAAAATGTGAACCAGTTGCCAGTCATGGTATATGAAACTAATCTAAGAATGACTTTGAAAATGTGAAACAGTTGCCAGACAAGGTATGTGAAACTAATCTAAGAATGACGGAAATTGAGAAACAGTTACCAGTCAAGGTATATGAAACTAATCTAAGAATGACTTTGAAATTGTGAAACAGTTGCCAGTCAAGGTACATGTATATGAAACTAAGCTAAGAATGACTGAAATTGTGAAACAGTTACCAGTCCAGGTATATGAAACTAATCTAAGAATGACTAAAATTGTGAAACAGTTACCAGTCCAGGTATATGAAACTAATATAAGAATGACTTTGAAATTGTGAAACAGTTGTCAGTCAAGGTATGTGAAATTAATCTAAGAATGACTTTGAAATTGTGAAACAGTTGCCAGTCAAGGTATATGACTAATCTGAGAATGACTTTGAAATTGTGAAATGGTTGCGAGTCAAGGTATATGAAACTAATTTAAGAATGACTTTGAAAATGCAAAACAGTTGCCAGTCATGGTATATGAAACTAATCTAAGAATGACTTTGAAAATGTGAAACAGTTGCCAGACAAGGTATGTGAAAGTAATCTAAGAATGACTGAAATTGAGAAACAGTTACCAGTCAAGGTATATGAAACTAATCTAAGAATGACTTTGAAATTGGGAAACAGTTGCCAGTCAAGGTACATGTATATGAAACTAAACTAAGAATGACTGAAATTGTGAAACAGTTACCAGTCAAGGTATATGAAACTAATCTAAGAATGACTTTGAAAATGTGAAACAGTTGCCAGTCAAGGTATATGAAACTAATCTAAGAATGACTTTGAAATACACTGTTAAACAGTTGCCAGTCAAGGTATATGAAACTAATCTAAGAATGACTTTGAAAATGTGAAAGATTTGCCAGTCAAGGTATATAAAACTAATCTAAGAATGACTTTGAAATTGTGAAACAGTTGCCAGTCAAGGTATATAAAACTAATTTAAGAATGACTTTGAAAATGTGAAACAGTTGCCAGACAAGGTATGTGAAAGTAATCTAAGAATGACGGAAATTGAGAAACAGTTACCAGTCAAGGTATATGAAACTAATCTAAGAATGACTTTGAAATTGTGAAACAGTTGCCAGTCAAGGTACATGTATATGAAACTAAGCTAAGAATGACTGAAATTGTGAAACAGTTACCAGTCCAGGTATATGAAACTAATCTAAGAATGACTAAAATTGTGAAACAGTTACCAGTCCAGGTATATGAAACTAATATAAGAATGACTTTGAAATTGTGAAACAGTTGTCAGTCAAGGTATGTGAAATTAATCTAAGAATGACTTTGAAATTGTGAAACAGTTGCCAGTCAAGTTATGTGAAACTAATCTAAAAATGACTTTGAAATTGTGAAACAGTTGCCAGTCAAGGTATATGACTAATCTGAGAATGACTTTGAAATTGTGAAATGGTTGCGAGTCAAGGTATATGAAACTAATTTAAGAATGACTTTGAAAATGCAAAACAGTTGCCAGTCATGGTATATGAAACTAATCTAAGAATGACTTTGAAAATGTGAAACAGTTGCCAGACAAGGTATGTGAAAGTAATCTAAGAATGACTGAAATTGAGAAACAGTTACCAGTCAAGGTATATGAAAAGTCATTTCTAAGAATGACTTTGAAATTGGGAAACAGTTGCCAGTCAAGGTACATGTATATGAAACTAAACTAAGAATGACTGAAATTGTGAAACAGTTACCAGTTAAGGTATATGAAACTAATCTAAGAATGACTGAAATTGTGAAACAGTTACCAGTCCAGGTATATGAAACTAATCTAAGAATGACTTTGAAATTGTGAAACAGTTGTTAGTGAAGGTATGTGAAATTAATCTAAGAATGACTTTGAAATTGTGAAACAGTTGCCAGTCAAGTTATGTGAAACTAATCTAACAATGACTTTGAAAATGTGAAACAGTTGCCAGTCAAGGTATATGACTAATCTGAGAATGACTTTGAAATTGTGAAACAGTTGCCAGTCAAGGTATGTGAAACTAATCTAAGAATGACTTTGAAATACACTGTTTTGATCTGACAGCTACCAACAGAAATACAAAAGTTATTAAGGAACAAGTGTTTGTGTAAATTGTCCATGATGACATCACTGCATACAAATATGAATTATATTTTTTTAAAATATAGTGATTCAAACAATTTGCTGTTACATATCCATTTAAAGATATTTAATACAACAAGCAGTTGTTAGACATGGATGCCAATTACCACCTTATAACAAGGGAGAGATGTACAGGTTTTTCCTCACTTTTCACATACAGATACAATAAGAAAACTATAAATAAATCTACTGTGCATTTGACTGTCAATAGATTTGTCATTTCATGTTAATCTTGTCAATACAAGTCGTGAATCAATAAATTCATTAGAGGGAGACAACTTTACATTTTATTGCACTCATATCTGACATTGTCTTAATATTCTTCCTTCATCAAAAGCAAAAGAATCAAGAGTACAACTTCAACCGAATCTTTCTAGCTCAGTTCAAAATAAGATTTTTCACTAACATTATCTCTGCCAAAACACTTCCTTGAAATAGTGGTCTGTTGACCACTATATGTCAGGTTTTCAACAGTTCTATATTAGGATCATAAGACCGTCAATGCCAAAGTCAACTTTTTCCAAAATATTTTTTATCAAAATAATTGTTCTTACTTTTTAATTTCTTTCTCTAACAGTTTAGATTCTTATTTCTTCAGTTTATATTAGAATTGCATACTGCACAAATTCCATTTCTATATATGCAACTTGGAACTAATTTACTGTAGTACTTGTGCATCAATGCTTTCCAGGTATATGAATTCAAATAAATTTTATATAATTTGTACACAACATTGCCCTAGTATAGTAGTTACATCTCAGGAAAATGGAGTTCATTGTCTTGTCATTGAAAAGTTGAGAAGATATCTGTTTCAGTACAAATAGTCACAATATATTCAAATCTTTAGATTGTCATCCATTAAAAATTCATATTGGAACTTTATACTGTAAATTCATATTGGAACTTCATATTGTAAATTCATATTGGAGCTTTATACTGTAAATTCATTTTGGAACTTCATACTGTAAATTCATATTGGAGCTTCATACTGTAAATTCATATTGGAGCTTCATACTGTAAATTCATATTGGAACTTCATACTGTAAATTCATATTGGAACTTCATACTGTAAATTCATAAATGATTCTTCATAAATGATTCTTCTTCTCTGCTTTAGACTGAAATTTGATCATGCTCTCTTATGCTTCATTAATACATCTGGTAAAGAAGGATTCGAAGCATCACTTGAATTTAAAACAAATATTCCCTGAATGAAATTAGTGAGAAATTAGAATAAACGTCTGTGGCTTCACAAAGCTAATTCCCATACTGTTTATTATGTATCACCAACTCCACACATTCTGGATCAAAAGTTTGGAACCTTGGGATGGATCCTAACATCCATAACACATATTTCATGTCTACCTGATGTGATTGCAGGTGTAAAGTTTGGGTAAAGACAAGAAAGAAATAAAATATATTTCTGTTATTGCAATTTGTATATAATCTCACCTCTGGCCATCCTCAAAGATATCCAAAATAAATGCCCAAACACTAAATTTCTCTTCCAGACATCTGTTACAAGTGCAACTTAGGTTACCAAGGTTTTGAATTTCCACTCAACTGTTAAAAAGGACATTGTTTCAAGCAGATGGAAGGACAGACAGACAATCACCATCATATCCACTCGCAAAATTGACTGGGGACAAAATTATCTTACCTCCAAAACTTCCAAGCCATCGTCCTTAATTGCTGACAGATCATCAATCAAATATTTGAAAATTCCCGTCACAGCAACTGCTTTGCTAAAGGCTGGGCAGCTGTCGGAGAAATTCCAGAATATTTCTCTGATTGTCATGAGAACAATTAGAGTTTCATCGTCTTCAGCCTCCTGTGCCAGATTATTGTCAAAAGCTTTTATGTCTGCAGCTTCAAAGACATACACATAAAACTCAAAAAGCAGTTTTGGAAACCTGAAAGATGTAAGGAGAGACTGCGTATTTTATGACTGAGAATGAAATGCACATTAATTTTGATTAAAATTGTATTCTTCCTGTAAAAATGACTCCAAATTATTTTCCTAAGTATACTGTAAAAAATTAGTGAACAGTTAACCAGTCCAAATTAGTAGGATAGAACAAGGGAGGACTTTGATTATGGATTCAGTAGCTGTTATGTGCGATGGACGACTCTAGAACATGCTGATCAGACACTAATGTAGAAGTGTATTGATAGTGTGGTCACTTCAAGTAACAAAAGTCCCTCAGAAGTCCTATTCTCTATTGTCCAAAAAAAGAAAACTTCCAGGGATCCAAATCAAGACCATTTCTGCTTAGGGCTAAAATTATCTCTGATATTATCAATTAATAAAATTCTCAAATTGACCACTTTTCCATACTGGAATTAGGACTGGCAATATTTTCATTTATGGCCAACTACAGATCATTTGGTGAAAACCACAAGTTAATACAACCTTCCATTCACAAGGAGCTGAACTATTGTGGCATCAATATATGATGTATGATTGGTGCCAATTACAAAAAAGACAACCTAGATAGCATATGAAGTATTATTGTGAAAACACTTAAAAGTAATAGCTATAACAAAAATTTCAAGATGGCTTCTGTGGTGATCATATTGGATGTCAGATATCAGAACATTTTCATTCAGAACCAAATACATATCACAAGAAGTCTTTTTGTGAAAATCCTTTATTGAAACCTACCGGTAAGTGGAGTAGCAATAACAAGATTTTCAAAATGACTGCCATGGAGGCCATATTGGATGTCAAATTCATTTAAGACCAAAATATATATCATCAATCAATTGGTAAAAACAGTTACTGAAATCTAGGAGTAATGATAATGTTTAAAAAAAACCACCATGTATTAGGAATCACATCAATTTCCTTTAGAACCAACTAGATATCATAACAATTCTGAATTCCAAACCCGTAAGTTGAAATGACCGTCTATTTCGGTTTATCAATAATATTTCAAACTGGCCATACTACTGCTATCAAAGCAGCAGCAATATCATTTAGGACCAACTATAGACTGTAGATAAATGTGTGTGTGTGTGTGTCAAGTTTTATAGCAATCCTCCATTCAGTTTAGGGTACCAATAACCAGATAGCACACTTGTGCTGACAGATGGACATTCCAGAAGTTCTTCAGCTCTACCAGAACTAGAGCAAAAACTGAGACTATATATCAGAAAATGTGATCATCAAAGACAGGCAAAGATCTATTATTGCCCTTGTTTTTATATTTCTAAATGAATCAAGACATAGACAATGTGCCAAGATCAGACTTCTGAAATCTGTGCTTTTTTTTAGATGTAGTGTACACATGGCTGAGAGGTAAATGGACCACAGACTGAGAGGTAAATGGACCACAGTTTCTTGCCTAGGGACAAAATATAGTAGCTGGCACAGGTTGATCCTACAGTTGGATTTGAAGGTGTCATTTTGGTCAAGAGTCCAGCATGCCAACCAGTGAGCCACAGTAGCTGTTGCATCTGAATGCACATTATCCTTAAAAAAATTTCAATGGCATTCATTGTTTGTTTATTATTTTTTACTGATCTGCCAAGGGATCATTGTTCATTTAATAAACATTAATTATTGCTGAACAGTTGGAAAAATCAATGACATGTACAAGGTAGGCAGGTAAAATATGTGCTACCTTCTGTAAAGGTTACACTTTGAAATGCAATAAATTGTAAATGATGCAACTTAGCTCAGTATTAAGATATTAGTGTTATGACTGGTTGTCATGGTGTCAAAATAATATGAATGGGTGGGACATCATGTTACATGTCTGAGGCATGATGTCTCAGATCGAGACATCACTATAAACTGACACACTATAGACAGTGATATGACTGAAAAATTGTTAAAGCTAAGGATAAAAATCCAAATCACACACACACACACACACACACACACACACACACACACACACACACACACACACACATTTTAATTCAAATCAATTATCAGTGTACTGCTATTCTCTCTATGTAGTAGTCTCAACTTTAAAGAAAAAAATTTTTTGAATGTTTCACACATAATTACTTACTCTTTATCAACAAGGTGATTTCCCATCACCAGCCGTTTTTCTTCATGATTGAACTTTTGAAAGTTATCCAGCAGGTTTTGTTTCAAGGTATTTTGTACTTCTTTCAAATAAGCTTCATTATCATCTTCCGTCCATTTCTTCTTCTGACTAAGAATGGAGATAGTGTGATCAAAAGATTTGAGAATTGGTTTCAACTCTGGGTATTTTTTGACAAGGTTTTGAGCATCCTCTGCTTTCATCCTTGAAACAGTCCTTATAAGGGATCTCAGATTTGTCTTAGTTTCTGTCATCTCTACAATGTCTTGCTGTGATGTATCCGACTTACTATCATCCGATGCGTATCCCTCAGATTCAGAATCCTGTTTATTCCTGATGGTTCGTGGTCTGTGATTGCCTCTAACATTACTTACTGGAATTGACTGCGTGGCTGCTGGGTTATCTTTGATGACTGGTTCAACATGGGTACTAGGTCCACAACCCATCACAAAGACTGGGTACTAGGTCCACAACCCATCACAAAGATATAACATCTGTAAAGAGGAGAATTTGCTCTGAAATTAGTCTATTTTAATTTGAATAGAACCTAACTGTCCTGATATAAACTCTATTTAAAATAAATGAATCCTTTCTTTACACTGACTTCTTGATGGTTGCATGAAAAACAAATTCACATTTTCAGTTCTGAATGAAATGTTAATGTATCATATATACATGCTTATAAGATATGCCAACTGCAAACGGTATAGACCCAGATCTGCCATCATATAATGTACCAGATCTGGGTCTGTGCAGTTTGTTAGGAGTAATTAGCAGAAGAAACAAACATAGACCTTGATCTGCAGGCACATTATACTACAGCAGATTAGGATCTATGTTCTGGGCAGTTGGATGCAACTCACAGACTATACTATACTCAAATACTATGAGTATAAATGCCTTTCCTTGTGCCAAAAAAAAATATCTGAACAAATTAATTTTTAATTAATCAGATATGTGTATGTTTTTAGTCTTAACGTCATATATATCATCCCTGCACTCTCTAGCTACATAACATTCAAGAAGTGTGTTACTGTACTGAGAAGTATTAAAAGTAAATTTGGCAAAATTTTCTTAAATCCTTGCATGCATGTACATCTTGATTTTTACTTATTTCTCAGGTGATCAATTGGCAAAGTTTCAGCTAGGCAGTGTGCCAGCTAATTTACTTCCTACTGCTGTTAACCAGTAGGAACTGTTTGTGAACAGCATTAGTGCCTTAATTCTTGTCAATATTATCTTGTGTCAATGGTCCTGCCTTTGTACAGTTTGAAATTACCAGCCTGTGAATAATGAGGGTACATCTCAGTCACATGATCATTTTCTAATAAGACTTGTTCCATTCTAATGCTGAACAAGTGTTTACAACATCACTGAATTATCTGTAATATTTTTCAAACCCTAACAATCCATACAAATCACATTCATTTTCTGTCCATGAATATTTTCAAACAGAATTATTTTCTTATTAAAATTTGCAAGCTAAAGAAATGAAATAAAACAAGAGCATGCATAAAATGCATTATATTCTCAAGTCCAACCTTTATTTCTTCATTAATTGCTTCTACATTCAGAAAATTCACCCACCCCAGTTTTAAATTGATGGGGAAAATGTATGCCAAAAATTTTAACTTCTAGAAATTGATCCGATACAGCAGCAAGTCTGAGCTGTTGTGGCACTTTATTGGTCATTCTATGTTTTTAAAAAATTAATATGTGCATTGACTTTTATGTTTTGATCTTATAATAAAATCTTTGACCAATAACAAACAATACTTTGCCATTAGCAAATATGTTACCTATTTTATAGTACTGCTACTTGTGAAAAATTTTGTAGAACATTTGTTCTACCAAAAATGAAGGAAAAAATGTTTCACTGACACAAGTTCTGAATTTTCCTGACCAAAAGCAGTTATTCCATTACCTTTCTTTTGAGAAAAATTAATACTAACACTGCAGTTGACAGTCGATTCTTGTTACTGGTAGTTTCTTGGAAGTTTTGAGCAAGCAACTTCACAAAGAAGATGATCATGTATTATGAATATAGTATTTTTTAAAAAGCATTTACAAGACACAAATCAGTAGAATTTGTACACAATTATCAAGTGTCATTTCCAACCAAGGGTTATAAGAAAATGTTGCTCTACATACCAGTAAGTGAGAGATAACAGTTATAATGGAACTGCAATAATAACAATAACAATTGGGACATGGAAAAATTATTATTTTTAGTTGTATCTCAAGAATTGCATGCAAAAATATAACATTTTCAGTGTAAAAAAGTAATAATGTCAAGACAAAATTGGCAAGATTGCCATGTCACACACCACTGTCCAACTCTTGTTCAATTAGCTCATCGATGAACTATTATAAAGTAATAAGATTGTTTTCATGTGGTTATTTTGAAATTAAAACCTGATTATACAGATTTTACTTTATTTTTAGTCTTTACCAAATCATTCTTCCAGATGATATTTAGCTAGTCATGCCACATCCATTGCTGTTTAATTGCTTTGTTCCACATGCTCAAGGGTAACCATTTTTCAGTGATATGAGCAATCTTACAAAGTGAGGTAAACTATATGAAAAGACACATGTTCAATTATGTATGGCACATGACCAGTATATAATCACATAACTATAATACATTTATTACAGAATTATTATATCATGTTAAAATTCTGAATACTGATAGACTGAATCACCATCAATCCATTAAAGTTTTTTATTTTGGCTGAAAACAAATACATAATTTTTCAAATTGATTTTACTTTTGATTTTTTTTAAGATTATTGTTTTTGTCTTCTTTTGTTTCTAACTGGTAGATTTCAATTTTGTTTCTGCCAGCAGAATCCATTGTAGTTAATTATTTAACTTCAAATGGGTAAAGAGTGAATTTTGCAATGCTTATAACCATTTCTTTACAACATAACATACACCAACTAAACTTTTAAATTTAAAAGTTGCTTCAGAATTACAAGATGCTGTACATAACTAAGCAGTTACCAAATCATTTGTCTCTCTTTCTCTCTTACATACATGCATAAACAATATACACACTTCATCAACTTTCACACTATTTCTTTAAATTCATCATTAGGTAAAATTTCTTTATCTTGTACTGAATTTGAAGCAATCACTGGTGTAGTCTTTTGATATGAAATAGCTTTGCACTCCATAATATTAACAAAATTACTGCAGCTGAATAAACAGGTAAAAGTTGCTTACATCAAAGCAAACTGTCATGAGTTTTTAATGTATTACAATTTTTTTCAAAGCATTATTTCTGAATTTCTTTATGATATTTTAGACATGACGAAGTCTAATGCAATGGTGCTTATGATTTGAAACCAAAGGATTTACCTCATTCAGTACACATTAAATTCTTCAAAGCACAAGCAATGACACAAAGGTGTAAAAAAGCTCACTAAAAGCAAGTGCTGAACCAAAATCTACTTTCATTGTTGTCATAATTGTACCACAATGTAATGAGGTAGGTATTTACAATTTTACATCAAAATATAATTACATTACTGGTGCCTTTCAATGATTTTAAAACAATAATGGTTAAAATGACCATAGTAAACAAGAGCACAAAAAGGGATAAGTCATTATCAATAAGGGTATAACATTCTGCTGTCTGCTCAATTCTTGTCATCATCCTATCAAATTATACATATTTGGATTTGGCAGAAATGATAAAACCAATAAGGAAAAAATGTGTGTTTCAGAGGTCTCTAAAAGGATTAATCATGACTATATGGATGCCAACTTTTTTTTTATCTGGGACACAGAAAATCACTTAGGCAGAAGTCCTAGGTATGCATGTAATAAATGGGTGGCAAAATTCAAAGACTCGCCAGTCCTGTTTCAGCAAACTGCTTAGTGCGGAAAATATGTTGATCAATTAGCTGTGCTTATATTTACAGAATTCAGTAGTTGAAAGTCCCTTTGATGTACATGTTGACATTATAGAGTAAATCAAAGGAACATAATGCTATAACTGGGCAGTAATTTCAAAGGCTTTGACTGGTTGCTGGGTGGGAAAATGTGCTGATATTTAGTGATAGACTTCAGAGATTGAAAGAACAAGAGATGTGATCATTTAGATACAGTACATCAAATAAACAACTTGAGCTTTCATTATTGTGTTCATTTCTGAGTGTAGCTGAATAAGTAGTGCACATGACCTCAGGATCCAGACATGTTAAGACTTTGACAAAATGCCATAATCACAAATTTGAATAAGTAATTTTGGGGTTAAAATGGCAAACTGATGAACATTGTAATGAAATTTGGAAGAGTGCTAAAGTTGCTAGAGCTGAAAATTTGGATGGGACGGTAGCCAAGTGTAAAAAAAAAAAATACATGTAATGTGCTATCTACTGAAAATAAAAAGAAAAGTGTGTGATGCCTAGCTTAGTGTTTGGAATGATACCTTCCTTGGATTGACAAAATTCAGCCTTATACTGATGGCCGGACATGAGCTATGACAGTGTTACAAAGAATGTTGAAATTAAACTCAATGACAACCAATAGTTCTTTAAATCTGAATAGTTTTCTGGGAGGGGACTGCAACTTTTTCTGGTGGGACTCCCATTTTTACCAAAATGGGAATCTTGGACTACTAGTTTTAAAATCCTGGTGAGACCTCTTGAGTGTTTCCTATTGCACTGGTTTTAAAATTAGGGTAGGTAGGTATGTTTTATTTTTCTAAACATTATATATATATATTATAATCTGGGCTAAACCGACTCAATTAGATTCACAAATTAATTTTGGGACTTTTTTAAAAATATATTTCTTATTTATCCAGGGGGGGGGAAAGAAGTTCTATGGTAAGCAATGAAAAATAAGGATAGTCAGCCAACTGGAAACATAGGGGTAGGGCAAGAAAATAGAGGAAAATTTAAATTAATTATTGATTTTGAAACATTAATTATCCATCTAACAATTCATAATAATAGAACTTTCAAAATCATTAAATCTTTTTTTTTCAATCCAAAGAGGTTATAACTGATCAGTAAACCAAAACAGTCTTATGTGTCCAAAGACTTTAGTACATGAAAAATATGCTAGATTCCCACCTTTTACAGATCACACAAATTACTTTTGAAAATAAGAGCCATAGTTGCTCAGTGGTTAGCTTGCCAGGCACACTAATGAAAGGGTGTGAAATTGAATGTTACTGTCAAACCTGCCTGGATCAGTTACTATGTTGTGTCATTGAACAAGACATTTTAATTGCCTTTGCACTAAAAAGCCTACTTGTGTTGCTCTATCATAACACCACAAAACAAAACTGACAATATTTATTATGGGTGTCCAAAGGCAGTATGCAATTATGGTATATTAATGTAAAGCAATAACTTGTAGTATATTTGTAATATATGTGATTAGTGTCTTTTTTGCTAAGGAACTAAAAGGTACATAGCAGATTTCACCTTTACTGTTAACCCTGAAATGGATTTTTTTTTTATGCCAGTAGCCATGACACATACAGTAACATACCTATACTTTATTAAGGCAAAAAGGTGACATTTTGGGTTCCATCACAAACTTATCTGGAGTGAAGTTGGAATGGGATGATATATACTGCACACTAACATGCATCATTTAGTAATCTTCTTGCAAATAAGGTGTAATTTAATTGAAGTCCCATACCTGAATACATGTAATGTGCTATCTACTGATAATAAAGCTCAGTTTTTCAGTTTTGTTACATACACATACTTCAACATCTATGAATTCCCACATTAATATTTATATACAGCAATTTATTACAATCTACTTTCTCATCAAGTATAAAGCCTGAAACATAAGCACAAATTTTGTATGTCCCTTTTACATTGAAAATAAAAATAAGACCTACAAGACCTGACTGCAATGTTTACACATGTAATAGATTAGTTTATTGACTGAAAACACTTACAAAATTAGAAAATGCACAAACAAGCATGCATTGCCACTCAGTGACAGGATTTATCTTTCTACATAAATATTTCCAAATCTCTGCATACCAGGAAAGTTTTGTAGGACTTTTCTATTAATTGTCGTAGGATTGCACAAGCCATCACTAGGAAAAGCACAAGCTGATGAGATTGGGTTGTAGTACACATATATCAATCTGATTTACTAATAATCCAGACAAAATTTCCATAAACTACATTATTAACTATGAAAGTACACACATAAAACTATTTATGAGAGAAATATCATTTGAAGAAATACTGTTTCAAGTTTGTATTAGCAATTGCATAAATTTTTATTCATCAAAAATTCTACAAAAGCATCCCCTCTGCATGCCCATCATTTTCTTATACATATATGTAACAGTAGATAACAATATAAACATGATCATAGTGAATTTTAACTGAAACTGTCATATATATTCAACAAAAGCATATCTTAAAACCAAATCCTGTCATAATCTGAGGTAAAACACTATTAGAAAAAGACGATCACAATTAACGCATGCACATCATAAAGAAAGTTTACTGTTCAATAAGTCTACATGTAAATGATAGGCTGGGGAAAAGGATCTTTTGCTTCAATTAAGATAAAAATTGTAGCCTTATCAGTAACTTTGTTTAAAAACTGATATTCTAGTATTTATTGTTTTACTTCAAGTATCACTACAATGTCTCATAATTATTTATCAATAAATAAAATTCAGTTGGCATTCTCATTTATTGTCAAGTATATAATGTTTAAGAAAAAATGTTAGTTATTATTTATTATAAATTGAGATTTTTATTGTAAATTATTACATTGAGATTTTTACTGTAAATTATTCTCATGTGGACTTCAAGCACTATCCTCCATCACATTAAATTTTTTTTCAGTCTTACAGACCCTTATATAAGACGTTTTTATGCACATGATACTAAATAAATTTAAATGTGTTGTTTATTTATATTGAGTTACATTTTTTTTCTCTCACAGTTTCTGCATTTTTCCGCAATTTCGAACCAACCGGAGAGACAAGAAATGTGTAAATTACGTTTGGTCAGGCACAGTATAATATTCCTGAATATTCATTCGAGTCGCGCAAGTAAGGGACACCTAAGACTGAAGATTCAGTCTGGTGAACAAAATTAATCTGCCAAATCAACGATGTCACAGGAGCTCGTATGGTTGCTATAATTTGCCTCTTAGTCATTTTAGTATTGTACATGTATGACTGATAGGTAAATTGTAAGCAAGCATACAAGACCGTGCATGCTCTCGAATCTTCTAAATCTTGCGTCGTTCATATGTTGTAGTCTTATTTCCTTCTTATCCTTGCAACCCCGTTTTAAATATCTGAACTTTATGTTTGTGTGTCCGAATATCTAAAACGGAATTGCCAAAGTCTGAGGAAGCTTGGACTATCTTATTGATTTCATACCTGGACCAACTTCTGCTACCATGTCGGATAATAGGCTGTATCCCAGAGAGTAATGCTAGTTCCAACAGATATTGTTAGTTAATAACACCAAAATGTATCAAACTTCTTATTGTCCTTCAAAAGTGATTTTACTGCTGTTAAGCTTTTCAACTGCGTGGTTATTTGATTTTCACTTCCTTTTTGGAGATCTATTCATACCATTGGCAAAGCCCCAGGTAGGTCGTCTAGAAAATCAGTACTTGCTTACAAAACGGTGAGCATCGTATTTTTTGCCTTCAATAATTAGATCAATATTATTTCCAGAGGTGTCTAATCACATGGATCGTGTACCAACTTTTGGAAAGATTATTCCAACGTTCGTCCTACCCACATAAAAATAAAATAGTATATATCGGCACGACATTAGTGCATTATGGACGAGTCCAATATATTCCGAATACAGTAAACTCGTGTATAGCACGTGCCCATCAAACAAAAAAATGCATGCTAACCCATTTACTTTTCCAATCTTTACACATCAAAAACAGTCATGTTATTTACTGGTATCGGTGAAAGGTCCGAATAAATATGACCAAAACAGTTATCACCATATAACATAAGATCTTTATAAGGTGGTCATCGGTGCCGGATTACCAAATAGGCAGGGTAGACACCGGCCTATGGACCCCACGCCTTTTAGGGTTGGTAGAATTAAAACCGTATTAGGATATAACTTGCGTGAGGATGGGGTTGGGTGGGGTGAGATTTCGGCCGCCTAATGGCCTCCACAGGGTTTAATCCGGCCACTGGTCATAAGCCCCGACCATCAGACCCAACTGCACAAGGGGGCAAAACATTGGTCTGAGATGAATACATTAACTACATGTATAAAAAAAAATATTAAAATCTGACCATAACATGCTTTAAGTAAAGGCTGGTCCTAGCCCCGACCAGTAGGCCAAGCTGCACAAACCAGCATTTTCAAAACTATAACATAAGGGAACTTCAATAGGACTTAACATAACTGACCCCAACATAACAAATGATAAGGTGGTGTAAGCCCAACCAAATTACAAATTGGGTAGCAGGGGTATTTCTTTACTTCTATGTGCAATCCATTACTTTGCACGTTCCCTTGCATTTTGGGCTCGCTACGTACCCCTAACACCTCATGGCCGCTCCGATGGCCTAGTGGTAGAGCGTCCGCCTAGGATGTGGGAGGTCGCTGGTTGAAACCGACCTAGTCATACCAATGACTTATAACAATGATACTAACATCTTTCTCGTTTGACGTTCAGCATTATTAACTTAGTGTTGGGACTGGTCATTGTGTCAGGATACGTGTTTACATTATGACACTCCAGTGTTAGACATACGCGCGCGCGGTCTCCACCCGCAGTATTCTGGATGCTTTTGTTCTTAGAGTCGTTTGAGCTAGTTTTACATGATATAAATATAAACTAATCAATAAACAGAGTGAAATTCACAACTTATATTCGACATTTTCTGTATATTTGGATTATTACATGTGCTATAAGGTTCCATATAGTTTCATAATGTGGCTGGGTGGAGCATTATGTTACATATCTTCGGCATGATGCCCCTGTGCAAGTTGAATTATGCAAATGAAGATGAAAATATGTGACAAGATTCTGTTCAAAAAGCTTTAATAAATATTAGCTTTAGCTTCAGACTGCTTCTTATACTAACTCTACCGGCCGTAACTGACTGCTCCCCCTCTTGAAAAATTTGGCACCCTCCCCTCTTGCAAAAACAATCCTACGGGTTCCCATGGTCACACTGCAGACATCGCAGCGATACGACTGACAAACTGTTAAGCTACGTTAAAAATCTAAATCACACACACACACACATACACACACGCACGCACATGAGTAGCATGCTTTACGTCACCTTTTTAATAAGTTTACTCACTTCTTTATTAGTACTACACCATAGAGTGGTAAAAGCCCAAACATCAGGTCAACCGTACAAGGCTGTAATTTATAAACATAAATTTGAAGCAACAATATATTCACAAGATCGACATCAGGTGGTTAAAAACCCATGACCATCAGGCCCAGTCACAAAATGAGAAAACGATTGCAAATATCCACTAATTAACAATCTAAAAGTGAGTATTCAACTGTTAATTGGGGCACGAACCGATACAAGGTCATCTCTCTCATAATTACCAAAAGCACAGACACTGTATTGTGAAATCGGTGCAAGACGACACCATTGGCTCTCCTGATCCCTGGATCGCGGTAAGCCAACGTCGCTCTCTTGACATCCCGGTCCCTCCTCGACCACGACCAGACATCGATAAAGGATGTAGTTCGATTTGCACTCGTCCAGCGAAAAAACTAAAACCATGAAGGACGTGATATGAGTGTTGATCCATTCCCACATGGCAATTAAGGTATATACAGTAAGGCGTCATGCTTACCACGCGCCGTGAAATTAAATAGCCAATTTTGTTGGCATTAAACCGATACACATGCAGGGCAGGCAAGAGGGGAGAGGAGCAGTGATATATCCCCGGGGCACGGACCCGTAAAGGGGCCAGATCCGAACAACACATTTTACTTTTAAAAAAGAAAAAAATTGTTTGAAAAAGAACTAGGAGAGGCCTGGGTGTTTCTTATCTCAGGGCCCGTGATCGCTCTCTACGGCCCGGAGTACATGACAGAACAGCTGCTCACGACTTTAAGTTAAGAAAGAACTTACTGACTTAAGATTATCGATCGATTTTTCTCACTACAAAACACCATTAAAATAGTAAACTGAAACTGTTACATCGTGTCTGTTTCGTTTGGCGGGCTGCATTAAATTTTACAATGCCACTACTGCCTTGTGTGATCCACTGAATTGCTAACAATATTTGCACTGCGACCGGTGTCTGTCTTGCAGTTTGGATTATAAAAATTACTATATGGTGTCCCAACAGTTAGACCCTAGATCGTGAATTAATGGTTTTCCCAAGAAAGCAAAAAAATTATAAACAATTTTTTTTCTCTAACAAACCAGAATGTTTGTTTTCGATAAACACCTTTTACATAATCAATAAGCATGGGCGCCCACAGAATTATGTTCGTGTGTGTCCGGGGGAGGGGACACATATATAGTGGTCAGCTATTAAGTTAATTTTACGGATGTATGCCAAAGAATGTTTAGAGGGGTAGGTGCCAATGTGCGGGCACCCATGTCAATAAGACTTCCTGTGTACCATTCACGGTAGTTGAGTGAAAATATGTAGCAACAGAAATGGTGAACAGATCACTTTGTTGAATTGCCTTTGTTTGAAATCTAAGGCTTCCTAAAAAAAAAAAAAAAAAAAAAAAAAAAAGAAAATGAAAATGTAAGGTCAATAACGCTAAACCAAAGCCTCTAACAATCGACCGAGAGTTTATCTAATTGGGTTAGTTCATTCAGTTACTTTATCTTTGACGCGAGTGTTTTTATTATTTTTTTTATAGCGTGTTCGTTTACTTTTCGGTCGCTCAATTTTGGTCGTACACCCTTTCTGCTGCTATAATTGAATCATTGTAATATCAGTCTCTCAACCAAAAATTTTTTAATCAAGACCTACACGATACCTAGATCTAATGTCGGACTTAATTAATGGTTGTAGGTAAAGAAGCTTATACAAGATTAGCCAGTGAACGATTAGAATCAATAAATATCTACCCGTCTATAATTACGTTAAACAAAAACTGAAGGCGCGTCAGGAAGGTCAAATGGAATTTGCAGAAGGTACGGAACAATTATTTAAACCTGTTACATATACTACCAAAGGTTTTCTTCCCGCGTTAGAGCAAACCGCTAAAGCAAATGGAAAAATAGCAGAATGAACAAAAAAAAAAAAAAAGATTCTACAAGAACTCCCAACTGAAATAGCTGCGGCACAGCCACAATTACAAGAAGAAATACAACAAGTACTTGAGAGTGTTGATAAGGTTCGTGAGGAGGTTGGTGATATAACGTATACCAGAATTAAAACCAGAACAAGCGAGCTTTAGAACTTAAATTAATGGTAGATTCACCGAAAGAGATATTTCCTATGTAAAAAATATCGATCTGATAAGATTACATGTGTTTGCTTTGCAAAGTTATGATCAAAGAGAAAATCTAAAACTCGAGTATGTTAATTATCGTGTAGATCGTGAAAACTGGAGTTCATCAGGCCAGAAGTAATGATCCAAGATATATGTCATTTATTGATCAGATAAATATCTTATACAACAACAATCACCACAACAAAGGTTGCTTTCTCCGACTTCTCCAATACCATGAACTCCACAATTGTATGATATAGATATTGATTATGATACCAATGGAAGTGCTCTTGTCACTCAAGGAAGTGATGTTACTTGTCCCGATACCATCCTTGCCGATGTTGAACGACTAGAAATTCATAGAAAATGGAGCTTTATGGTAAAGTAATTCTGACAAAACTTTCGTTGTGGTTGCTAGTGACTCAAACAATACCTTAAGAACAACGGTTGATCTTTTCTAATGATCAAGGTTGTAAATCAATGTTATCATGATTGACGATGACCACTTATAGCGTTCCAAGTACAATTAATGGTTTATTTACATGGCGTATAGCATCACAACAAGGTGTCTCCGCACCATGACATATATTTGTTGCTTTGTTGCAGAACGACAAAATCCTTAAATACGAAGCAATATGATATTTGACAAACTTGATGTTACTGAGGTTTCATTAAGGATAAATGGACATCAAGAACCAGCTCAGAATAAATTATTAAATTTTGAAAATAATCATGATGCACGTGCATATCGTCGTTTGATGACATTAATGGGACGTGACCAAGATATTGAATTTTGTTTACAAATATCACAACTAGATTTTACAACGTTGTATCCTATTTATTATTTTTCACTGGAAACTTTAGGCAATTTGTCGTCGAGATACACTTTCAAGCTCGTGTAGCGAGGGGAGCTATTGATAATTACAGAGCAATCGCCGTTATACTCTCAGATAAATCAATGTTGTTCGAAGGTGCTGGTGGACGAATGGGAGTCGCTGATGCCCCAAGGAGAAAACATAATTGAATTGCCAGTAATAATGTCGTCATATCATTACATTAGTGTTACTCTGACTCCTGGTGAGTTAAAAAAAACCAACAAACAAACAAACAAACTATAATCAGTATCAAAAGATAACTGGAATAAAAATATCGCTAAAAAAGAACATAGCAGGTGGTCCGAATAAGCATCATTATCAGAACGTTAACTCAGGCACTTGAATAAAGCTAAACAATCAAGTTCCTCCAGTGAGTTCGTTGAAGACTTTCCACATGGAGTTTTTATTGATCTTTTTCTTTTCAATGATTGATAATACATTTTTGTACCTTTTTTATTATTCTTGTTATTTTATTTTTCCATACTTTATATTGTGCATGGTTTGTTTCCCATAGCCTTGAATTGGTCTTGTGTTTTCATAGTGTTCAGGATTTCAGTATTAAGCCAGTTAGGTTAGATTTAATTCTTTACTCCAAGTATTTCAGTGGTGCATGCTTAGAGACTAAATAATCATAAATAAGTCAGTCCACACTTTCAGAGCTTATAAATGTGGATGTAAGTGCAACTGTCAGTATAATTGTAACTCTCTATATCAGTTCAACTGTCTATACAATTGTAACTATCAATATCATTAAAACTGTCTATACAAGTGTAACTGTCTATAAGTATTACTGTCTATATAAGTATCACTGTATATATATATATATATATATATATATATATATATATATATATATATATATATATATATATATATATATATCATTGTAACTGTCTATTTAATTATAACTGTCTTTATCAGTGTAACAAATGTTATAAGTATAACTGTCCACATAAGTGTAACTGTCTATATAAGTATAATTGTCTATACAAGTATAACTGTCTATATCATTATAACTGTCCTTACAACAGTCTATATAAGTATAACTGTATCAGTATAACAGTCTATATATCAATGTATAAGTGTCTGTATAATTATAATTGTCTATATAAGTAGAACTGTCTATAAAAGTTTGTGTATAAGTACAACTGTATAAGTAGAACTGTCTAAATAAGTACAAATAAATACAAACTGTACATCAATAATATTCTTAGACAAAGACATTAACTGGGAATTATAGTGAATTCTGCCAAGAACGACTTGGATCATATTATTGTGTTTCATTAAACGACTGTTGTCACAGGCTACTACAGACATATCAACACTTCCAGTGTTGGATCTTACTTTGAAAACCACTAAAATTTAACTAGAACTTTGTTCATATTTAGGACTTGCGATATAACTTCTTTGACTTTTTGGGAATAAATTCACATTATTGCAAGTTTTTTAAATTTTCACTAAATTTGCATTCTAGGGTAATTAATTTGTTGAATTTTACAAAACTTGTTAGATTTTGCTCTTTTCTATTACTTGGGTTAAGACCAAAGAGTTTAAATAATTGGAAGTCATGGTTACAGTACATGGTAAATGTGAATTCAAAGCTATGCAACATTGTATCTTCCAAAAAATGTAGCTGCATTATTTCCTGTAGCTGCATTATTTCCTTTTAGATGTGATCAAACTATACCAGACATCAATGGAGTATATCAGTGTTTTTAATGCAGATCAAGATTCTCTACAAAGGGAATGAAGAATGTGTTCAAGTTTCTTTTCTACTTTCATGTAATCAAGATACAAGATACATGTAATTAAAAAAAAACAATAATTATGCAGCTGTCAATATGTTTTATTATGAATTATTTGGAGTATTAGAAGTGCAATATCACATCAGAATATTATTCCTGTCAAAACAAACCAATCTAACAGAGCCTACAGTTCAAGTCAGGTAAAAAATAGTCAAAGATCAAATACATTATTTTGTAAATTCCCATTCATTACCATTATTATGCTGAAAGACAAATACTTTATAAACATAATATTGAATATCAACTGCAAAACACAAACCATAAACTGGAATGGATTTGATTCTTTTCATCATTTTCAGTAAACATGTTACTCCACCCTGACAAAACTCTTTGCCTTTTGCAAATACTAAATGATTTTAATGAAGCCTGCTTTTCTGTTTGCCTTTCATCAGCAGTTTGTAGGCTAAACCTCAGAGCAAACACAATTTCATCCACTGAGATCTGCTTGAATTAGTGCACATTATTTCTAGATTTTCTATACCAATCCCATCACATGCAAACTATGTAATTTAATGAGAAATACAATTTTAAACATTCACCAAAGTTTATTCTGGAATTAGCATTATAATGAAAATGACATGTAGTCCATGAAATGCCTTAATTGTTTGCAATTGTAGTAGGCAACCACTTCAGATCAAACTTCTCACAACTTTGTTTTCTGGCATATTTGTTCATTTCAGCTACCAATGACTGAAATATTTCTTTGGGAAAGAATTGTAAAAAGAAATCTGTCTCCCTTGCATTTTAATAGAAGTGAAATGTTAGCCCTGAATCTGCTATACTGGCCACATGTACTGGACCCATGTTTTCCGATGATACAAGATCATCACATCTTTCATCCTCAGAGTCAGATCAATGTGAAATGCCAGGTGTCAAAATAGGACTTGTACTAAGGACTGATCCTTGATCTTCAGTCTGATCATTAAAGTCAATGTAATTTGCATTCTCATCACTTTCAAATTATTCAAACTTTAAAATCAGAATTGTTTCAATACATGAATGCTGCCATGTTGTTTCACTTCTGACCTTGTTTTCAATGGAAATTCCTGCTTATAGGTTGTAAAACTACTCATTGATCATTGTAAGTAAGGACTATTTTCACTTGCTAAAAATTGTTAAAGAGACAGGATGTTTGCAATTTCATCCAATCCAAAGCTTTAGTATGAAATGTTGATATGTGATATGCGTTGCTGGGGCTTCCCAACCTTGGATGGAAATGCATGTATGAGTCAACAGGCACAGAGAGAATAATTTAGCAACTGCTATACATGTCTCTGGGGATACAAGGCCATTTTTTGCATTGCATATATGCATTAACAGAAGGTAAAGAGTTAATGTCATTCTGCAACAATAGTATTTCACAGAATGAACTAAAGATTCACAGTAAAAAAAAATGAATTCTGGTCAAAAATGTGAAGAATTCACTTATATTTAAAGGTTTGGAATTTAGACTTATGTGAGAAAGATTTGAAAAGAAAACAGTTTGTTCAGTTTATGTAGCGAAAGGAAAGCTTAAAATGTCCACAAACTAGGATAAGCTTGTCATTTGTCCAAAAGCAGGACCAGAAAGTTCAAATATTTGGATCATATAAGCAAAAGATGAAAAGTTATATGATTGTCAAATGCAACCAATAAAAATATAATTAACAATTTGTACCTTGTACAATATTTATATAATGATGTGAACAAATGAACAAATTAAAAACATGTATATATGTCTAATAACATTACAATTTCATTGGTCTATCTTTAATAGTTTTTGATAATCATGCTAAGGTTCTTGTAAAAAGGAGTCCAATTACAAAAAGTTTAAAAATGTATATAAATATACAATTTGCCCTAATGTCCTGACACTTTTTTAGGATACATTAGTATAAACTGAAATGTGCTTATAAAGTTTCAACCATAAGTTAATTTTGCTAAATCATGCATAAAAAGCTTTGTAAAACAAAATTCCAAAACTCAAAATCTTTAAACATTGTAAATACAAAATTGAAAAAGTGCTGAAAATGTCTGAAAATATAATATCAATGCCAATAAGTGTACCAAATTTTATTTGTCAGATGCAAGTGATTTTTGCCATATTACACATACAAGGGTTTGATCCAAAACATCCATATCTCCCAAAAAGATAAAATCAGTACAAACACACCTAAAGACAAAAAGAAGGAAAAATTGCTTAAATGGCCTGTAAATCTAATTGTGTAATCTAAATATTACAATGATTAAGCCAATAAAATTGAATTGTCTGCCTCAACTCATACTTGCTTTAATTGTGTTGGCAAATGTTTTAAATTCTATAAAACTGTATTATAAAGCTTTTATAATGATCTAAAAATCTAACACCACAAATAATACTGCCAAATTTCATTCAGCTATCATACAAGCTAATACAACAAACAACAATACATCAAAATTTCATTTAGCTATCCTTTACAACAAATAAGGATACTGCCACATTTTATTTAACTATCTTAAATAATCTCTTCTTAAATGTGCCTGCCAGTTTTTTTTATAAAATTGTTTAAGTCCAAAGTCTTCAAAACTTTAAAAACTAACAAACATTTTTAAAACTAAAGACCATAATGAACAACATCTAATGTGATCTTGTAATATTTGGATGAAATTTCATTGTCAAATTGATGTGGTTTGGCTCATCAGTTCTGAGCTATTTTGTTTTGAAGAAAGGGTAACTGATGGATGGAATGAAATCAATGTTTCCTTCCCTCATGCACAGCGATTGAGACATGATGGCATAAAACCAATGTTTCCCTCCCTCATGCACAGGGATAGAGACATAATCATTTGTAAAACATTGCAGTTTCTTAAACAATAAAAACATGTTAGATAAGTGATGAACTATCACAAATAACAATTAAAATGTGTATCAAAATAATACATAAAACAGCTGCCAATTTGTACAAGACATGTAAAAATCTTTTTGTCCAATACAATTTAGGAAAACCACAGGCACATCAAACCAGTGTGTATATAGTACAAACATTCACAAGTGCATACACACAATAATATGAACTTCTGCATTAGTTAAATGACAGAGTAAATTATGTAGAAAACACACAATAATAATGTCCTTTGTAAGAAGAACATATTTAAAACATACCAAGATCAAATGCTTAGTAGAAAGGGTATTTATTAAATACAAAACAGTACAAAATTCATTCATCACAGCTAGAACTTTACAATCAATAAAATCAATCTCTAAAAATGTAAATAATCAACAGGAGTACATCATAAATCTGTCAGGTGGTAAATAATATTACCACAAAACCCTTTTTCATTGGTCAGATACATTAACTAAAACTCTATTTCATTGGTCAGATACATTAACTATGACCTTCTTTCATTGGTCAGATGCTGGATCTTTAAAGCCAATATCAACAGGATTCTTCCTTGTATTAAATGCAAGCTATCCACAAAATTTGTCAAGTTTAAAGTAAAGCACTAAAGTAATTTTTTGGAAACTTTTTGTTTCTTTAGTCCTGGTGACTTGACATACTGACCACAAAAAAGGATACATGACTTTCTTGTCTCAAAAAGCATCCACAAAATTTGGTCATGATCTGTGGCATATGACCTATATTAGTTATGGAAGATACTGGGCTTTCTTTGAATCCATCTGTCTTAGAATCTCAAATAAAAGCCATTTATTATAAAGCTAGGTCAAGGCATTGGAAGAAAACTTGAGTAGCTTTCTGGAAATAATTGTTTACCTTCTTTCTGTAAATATAGCTTGTACTTTATGACCCCAAAAATGAAATGTATCTTTCTTGCACCAAATTATTTCAATATTTCATATTGGCAGATGGCACAGAACTTGAGTTATTGTGCAAAAATGAAATATTGAAGAGATTAATGGTCTGACAGAGAATAAAATAATATACTTTGTTTCATGGTGAGCATATCAAAAATGTCAAGCCATTCCAAATGAATGAACCTGAAACCTTGACCTATAAATCAATCAAACATAACAACTCTATAAATGGAAGACTCAGTAAATCTGACATGGATTTAGTTTAGCATATCAAGTAAGATTGAGTAACATGAATATAGTATCCAACCTCAAGCAGGTCAATAAATGTATAAATGTTTGGGATAATCTAGACTAATGGATAAATAAATCAAGACTATATCTATTTTTAAGGGGATAGTGTTGGTTTAAAAGAACAAAGCATTTAGATACTCCAGACTATGGTACATGAAAAAAAAATCTCTTAAAAATAAACAATTTCGAAAGATATGTATTCAACAACCCCAACCCATTGAGAGGCAACCATTTTTGTAAGGTCAAGAGGTTTTGAATTTTTAAAATTAGAATGGAAAAAGTGCCTGCAAATCTAATCAACGCATCTACATACAAATAATTCATTTTTATTAGTCCAAATTTAAACTGCAGAAAGGGTGACATCTTAAGAGGGCTGATCATGCTTCTTTGCAGTTATATTCCTGAATAACAGATGTAGTTTTCCCTTAAACAAACTTTAAAATCTATGGAATTATAGAAATAGAGAATTTGGCTATTATTTCCATTTTAAAAAGGTTGTCGGTTTTCACCTTCATAAGAGTTTTGAGTTTAATAACAAAGGAAATATTTCTCTGTCTTACCTTTGTTCAGAAGTTGGTAGGAGAAGAAAAAGAAAACAAACAAATTGGTTAATATGGGACCCTGGGGAAGGCTTTTTGATACAATTTATTAATTTTCTAATATGAACTCTGTGAAATCAAAGAACTCTAGCAAACATTTTTTAAAAACTGCCTTCCCTGGGTATCCTGTATGTTTAAATAGAACTGCCCTTAGTAAGTCATGGACATGCAATACAAAAATGCCATTTTTAAAAAATTAATTATTGATATGTATAACAAATGTCTGAAAAATGTTAAAATTCATTTATCCAATATCATAGCATACTGAACATAAAATACAATAAATCCCCCTTTCATTCATCCCTATAGAGCAAGGATATACCCAGATTATAGGCAACCTTTTCCACTATGAAAATATTATATTTTTACTAGCTGGTTCCCTCTGGTACAAGGCCAAACTCATTATGATTGCAGAAGTAGAGTCTCCTAAAAGGGAAATTACTTGTTTTGATTCAGATAAAGAGTATTCAATAATAATGTAAATATATGCAGCTGACCAAACATCAGATTAAGAAGAAGTCATATCATCTGCAAAGCATGCAAAATGAAACTGAAAGAAAATGATGAAGAAAAAAAAACAAGTACAACTACATGATTATATCTCCCCATCTGACAAGTCTTGTAATTGCTTATATAAAAAATTTCTTTTCCACTGGAAACATTACAAAAGGCAAGCATGATTCATACATGAGTTTTACAACTGTCTATTAAATTGAAGAAAAGATTATTTTGCTATGAGACTGGGTTTGGGCATTCTCTCAAATACTGTTGTTAGCATCTCTTCTAAACAATTTAATGCTTTCAATGACTTTGAGTCAGTCATTATTATGCACACTAGATCTGGTAGATGAAAGTCAACAGACTGGTATACAAATAATATCCAGGTTCCCTAAACTGCTGTGCTTCATAAATTAAACCAGACCATGTAATCAAAGATCTACAAACTGTTTTTGCATAGATATGTCACATACTTAACAGTGGTCGAGTAAATCTTCAAATCACATACCAGATTGGATCAGTGCTGATGCAGATCTAATTTTTTTTTTTAATTATAAAAATTGTTTTGTGAAAGTCCTTGCTATCTTAACTGGAAGTTAGTTTCCAATTTATTTTGAGCAAAACCATACAAGAACAGACCAATCTGAATTTTTAATTACCTTACATAAGGTGTTAAAAGGGTCAGATAATAAGTTCAGGAAAACAGCCTTTCACACAACTGAAATAAAGTTATTAACATTATCAACTTAATAAATACATTTTTCATAACACATGGTTGAGAATAGCTTCATCTGGATGAGTAAAAATTTTTTGTACTTGCTGACAGGGCGAGTGATTTTTTTTCCATACATATGTCAATCCCTGACTTCCAGGCATAAACACATAGTAAAAGTATAGTCACAAAATCAAAACACATGACAGAGTTCTGGTTTTGACAGTATTATGATTTATTTCATTTCTTGGGTAAAATTTTTCAGTGAATTTTTACTGCTATGCATAATGTCTCTTATTTAAACCAAAATAAAATGAGACCCAGAAAAAAAGAATGCAAAGTATATATGCCAAATAATGATCTAATGTACTGCAAGGTGGGTGCTCTTATGCAAGATATTCTATCACAAAGCCAGGTTCTCTAGTCCATTACTCAAGTTCATGACATCCTCTAAATTATCCACACTCAGCCTTCTCTCCAAGCAATGGAAGAAAAATTCAGGGGCCTGTAAGTTCAAAATGAAAATGTATGACCTTTGCCTGATGGAATATAATGACATTTGGGGAACATGGGAAAACATGAATATAATGCACACACAAAAAACAAAGAAAATGTTTTGAAACTGTATCATGTAAAAAGGACTGTATTATATATATATATAATATTATGATATATAATATTATATAATGGGAATCAAACAGTAAACTAGTAAACAGTCTGATACACCTACACACCTCATTGGTCATTCTGATAGTTAATAAACATTATGTTTTCCTAGCTTTAGCTATTCTTATTCACTGATTAATAGAGTAAAATTGGTGCATATATTCATATACTGGGCCATACCTGTAAATTAAAAGCTAAGTACAAATTAAAATGTTAGATGATATTCACAGTTTCTGAATTACTAGGAATATTGGATAAGAAAGCAGTCACCAAAAGAATGAATATTTTAAATGTGCACATTTGTAAATAGTGATAATTGAATGGTAATCATTTTTGTTCATACATGTTATATTCTGGAATATCAGCTTTGTTCTATACTTTAAACAATAATTTTACTGACATAAAAGCCCAATTTTATCCCCTAACCCACATCAGCAACTCTGATGGCATACAAATTTACCTTTGTAGACACTTTCTTCAGAAAAACTAGCTGTTCACCAGTCAAACTCTTCAGTTTCTTCAGCCTGGTTCTATAAAAATAAATTAGTTAAATAAGGTTTAATACATTATATATTGGCTGTTTTGATTTTCTATACATGCTCAGTCTAAAAATGAATTTGGTTTGCTATAACTATTAGTCATACCCATGTGCCTTGCAATATACACTTCTCCCTTAATAAACCCTGCAAAAATATAATGAAATATAATCAAGGATGTAAGTTACTGAGATTCTTAAAAATGAGGAAAGGATTGGACATCAACAGTGACAAAGGGGTGGGTGGACACAGGTTATTCAGGTTATTGGCCAAAACTTGTTTAACAATCACATTGGAAATAACTGCCAATTAATATTTTTTTCTAAGGAAGGTCTTTACTTTCCCCAAATAAATTACCTTTATTTTCAGTATATCCAAGACTTTAAAAAAAATTGTTTATAAAAGGTACTCAAGGTTGTTTCAACACACATTATGTGTACTCGCAATAGTATTGTGTATTACACCACTACTTTATGCATGTGAATATGGATACATTTAATGTTACTGTAGATTCAGAATAAAATGATATTCTTTATTTAAAAGAAGAGTGAAATTTAATTTGAAAAACATCAATGTCAAAAAAAAAGATTTTAAAAAAATTGTTTTATTAGTGAAATACTGATTTGGTGACTTTTTTTACAAATTACAACCAAATTTATGCTCATCTTGAGCTAGCCTCCATGTGCCAATTTTGGAGATTTAAGTCTGAAACTTGTTCTAGTTAATGAACCATGTCTGTGAAATAAAACTAACCATTATACTGGTAGTGTTTGCATCCATTTAACTTTATTATTCTACCTGGTTAACTTGATTTGATAGAAAAGACTAATTAATGAGACAATTCAATGCAGGTCAACTTTGAACTGACTGTAACAATGCAACCTAACACTTCTATAAATTACAGATTAAAGTACAGTCAGTACTTAATTAGGTTCTAATGAAAAAAATGCAGGTATTGCTGTGACTGAAACCAAACTTAAAAGATAAAGCTGTAACATGAATTTCACTTGACAAGACTTATTTAAATGGCATTTTCTTCTTAATTTAAAAGTAATGCCACCAGTAGGTGATATTTTATTTGATCAATATTTTTTTCATGAATCATTATTTACAGTTTTTTGAAAACTGTTTTCTTCAAAATGAAAATTTAAGAAAACATATATAACTTTTGTTAAAAGTTACAAATTTCATCATTTTTAATCAAATATCTGGGTACTGTTTTCAATGATAAAATGAGTGATATAGCAAAGATTTTAATTACAACTTTCAGCAAATAGGATCCTACTTTTAAGATATTTTTTATAAGAAAAAAATTAGATCCAAGCCTACCTGTAATATACATGGGTTTCGAGTAACCCAAACATACTAGACAAGGGAGCAGTGCACAATGGAAAAATAATCAAAGAGATTTCAATCAACTGTCACGAAATACAGAAATCATTTAACATGACTGAAACTCTATATTTTAAACAGATTTCATTATGGATATGGATAAATACTGTGTTTAACTAACTTTATTTTAAGGTTTTATTTAAAAGAAAAAATTTTAAAATAAACAGCAATTTAATATGCACCAAAGCAAGTTAATGACTGCATTACTGTTGCCTACACTTTAGAAGCAATTAACACACACATTTTGTTACACTGCAATAAACATGTTTCATTAAGTTTTTCCTAAGAAAACAATTTTCTTTTTTTTTTAACAAAAAGTTAATAACTCACTTATCAGTCAAAAGAAGTCAGTTTAAGATATCAGAACAAATTCTTGTGACCTAGATAAATACTGTCTAATCCTGAAATTTTGGATCAGTAACATTTTTCTTGTAGTAAAAGATGTAATAAAACTAAAATTAAAAACAAACAGTAAGTGTACAAATTCTACTGACAGATCAAGTTGACTTTTTCTCAGCCACTGATCAACTTCCTCTTTGGTCAAATTTTCAGCAACAGGTGGAGGAGGTGGTGGAAGCATTTGAATTTCTGACCTTTGTTGATGTAGTTCCGGTTTATCTTTTTTCTTTAAATCGTCATATTTTGGCTTCAAAAGAGAAGATTATATAAATAATATGAACACAATATTAATGATGCAAACCTAGCTGTCTAACACACCTATACAAATAAAGTTCAATTACTACAATGTTATTAAATGTATGTCTAATGTGTGATGTGGCACAAGTGTTGCTTTAGCCTTGGTTACTTTAGAATTAAAATATATCGAAATATATACTTAATTACACGGAAAAATGTTTTTAGCCAGCTGAGCCTGGACAGTTTTAAAGTAAGACAGATTAACCTATATTTGATAAGGAATGTGTGACTGGTCAAGGCGCATCTTTTGTAAGTGTAGATCTAAATGAGAAACATTCAGTGAAAATGAATTTAAATGATAAAGTCAATCAATCTAAATTAGACCACAGTAAGCAAGTCTTAGATATGTTACAATACACTTCTGCAAAGGACCAAGATGATATGAATCGTTTTCCCTGTAAAACTCGAGTATGAAACTATCTCACTGGCAATCATTTGTACTGGTGCAAAGTTCATGTTAAGATGGTTCTATTTATAAAGTTTGATGGATACTGAGCTTTAACCATTTTCCTCATAGAGTGTATGGCTTTTTAGCCCTTCGATACGTATGTAGCAAAGTTACCCAGTACAGTGCGCTATGCATAGGCATGTTATGCAGTGAAGTGTATGTTATGTTTAACAGTAATTTTAACCATTTTACATTTTGGGTACACATATGAATGGAAAGATTTAAGAGTAAAATAGGGTCATTATTCTGTATAATTATTTTTCACAAAAGAATTTTGCATGTGCTTTAAAAACTTGAGAGAACTCATTTGCTATCAAGTCAGTGAAGCTGCATGATCAACCATAGTGGCAATTTCTCATACTCAAAATTTACAAGGTCTTTGCCTGCGTCTTCATCACTAAATCAGCTGAATTTGATAATTTATAAAAACTAATGGCTTCCTACATCAGTATCAAAGTCTTTACCTAAGTTATTGAAGCTTTCATAGTTGTGATTCTACTTGAGCAAGCAATGAACAATATCAGCGACTGCCATTTTGTCGAATGGAGAAAACGCCCCAGTTACGACCAACTTAAATAGTAGATTTTGACCAGAGCATCAACAGTGACCATGTGATTTGACATAATGGTCATTCTCACCAATGAATGTAGTATCTAATAGGGGGTTTTCCCCAAAGGTGGTGCTACAAAAACCCACTCAAAATAGCTGCTGTTTACAGAGTTGCCAAAAGGCACTTGTATGTGAATCGGGTAAAGTGCCAAAAGGTGCCTGTATGCAAATGCAGTAGAGTACCAAAAGGTGCTTGTAGGAGGTAAAGGGTTAACAAACAACGATGCAATGGCAAATACAATTTTGTGACAGTTAATTAAATGGTAAATGATGTAATAGTGGTCTAAATTAAATAACTTACAGTAGTACGTCTGGAGATACATCCACAAAAGTTTAACGAATCTAAATTTAATAGGGTCTGTGATTTAAATGATGTTATATACAAACAATCAATAAATAAAGTAGCCATGAAACTAATTATTAACTAGTAACTATATAACTGCAAATGAGTGCATAACAACTCTGCATAGCCAGTCTAATGACACCTGCCTAATGAAAGCTAAAATGCACAACAAGAAGAAAAAGCACCAAGTGAACCAGAGATCGATCACCTGACTGACACTGGAATAGTTTAATCAGTGGATAGAATATATATGTCCTTGCTCAGCCAACCACTTCAGACAAGCTTTGAAATTTAAAAAAAAAAACTATAAGTTGCCAGTATGTCTGATGAACTGAAACTTGATACCCACCTAAAATGTTCTGCATATCTAGCTGAGTATATAAAGAAGCCACAGAAAAATTAAACAAAAATTGCTACACAGTAGGTTAAAAAAGACAAAATTATAAAATCAAATATTGGCTAGCTAAGCACTAAATGAAGTAGCCTTGGTCAGCCAGAAATGCATTAAGAAGGTCTTGATCATGTGCAAAATACATAATGAAATGGCAGCCATGTAACAACACAATGTAACTTTATAAATTATAAAAGCCATAGCCTTTTTGGACTAGGTACTTCAATGTATTTTTAGTCGAAGAAACCAACTAAAAGCCAAATGAGCTATTATATGTGTACAAATGAGCTCTTCAGTTCTGCAAGAAAGTAGCTGGGAAAGCCGACACATGCAGCACTTGTATAAAAAGCTGGAAGAAACTACTAACACAAAAAGACAGAATTCACGACAAAAGTTTACCAATGTATAGGAAATAAGATCTTCAAAGTAAATGCAGCATCCTCTTTTGAGTTGTAAATATTTTCTTTCCTCTGGAATATCCACAGAGGGAGTGGCTGTAGACACTGAGTTAGACATGTTGCAAAATTTTAAATAAAGGTGAAAGGTTCAAGGCTGTGGATTAAAACCAGGTTAACAGTCATAAAACATATGATTATTAAAATGGAATAAATAAATATAACAAATTAGATTTTGGGATATCTTCAATAAATATTTAAGCATAGGCAATAGATATCAGAACATCGCCAATAAATGTTAGACATTTTGGAATATAGAATTCATATTTAAGTGTTAAATTTTAAATTTTGAATTTTCGAAAGAGTTGACCTAGCCTCCCTCAATTTCAAAATTTGTGTAAACTTTAAATAATTGCTAATAGTCAGCACAAGGCTGTTAACAATAAAATTACACTAATATTGATAAAACTGCTATTGTTTCAGCTCGTAGCATTGCAACATCCTATATAAACAAACTGTAAAAAAAATTCTTTTCTTTGTAAAATGTAACATGAAGTACTGTAAATTCCACGTCTTTGCAAGATATTCAAAGACATAGGATCTGCAATAAAGGATTCAGGGATAAATTGACATTTAAAAGACATGAAACACTTTGCTGCCTGCTTAACTAAAGCATTTCTAGGAAATCATTTTGAGGTACTTCTTATCTATATACTTTTCTGGATTTTGTATTCATGGTTACACCTGTGGCCTTGACCTGAGATATTTATAGATTCGTCTCTAAAGATAATTTCCCTTCATCCCCATTTTCTAACAAAACTGCATCAAAATTTTAAAGTAAAACTTACATTGTTTGGGAGTTGGTCTATGGCATTACACAGTTTCTCCAAAGTGTTATCGAATTCAAAATTTCCAGTGAATTCATAGTACAGTTTTGAACAAAGAAGAATTCCTAACCAGCCATCTGCGCTGTATCCATTCTGCATCTTCAATGGAATGATCTCCTTCTTCAGGAGAAATGCATATTCCGCCTCTGTAACAAGAAATTTAAGCACAGAGTTTAATAGGATATAAAACCAATAGACATATAAAAAAGTACTTTAACAAATCTTGGATACAAGTGAATAAACATCATTATTTAAGCATGTGTTCAATTAAAAAAAAACATTACTATCCAATTGAAGTTTCATGTCAAGGATATGTGTATTACAGAAAACCAACAGTAAATAACTTAACATACATGAGGCTTGTTTTCAAGTTAATTTATACAAAGTTTCAAATTCGATGAGATCTTCTTTAATAAGGTCATTCACAACTTTATGATCACAAAATGTAAGTGATTTACAGTAAAAGATATTACAGCAAACAGCAACTGACCTGACCACCCATGCCTGAAAGTGCTAACTGTTATCATCTATAAGAAAGTGCTTTATAACTGATACAAAATAACTGTTCATCAACAGAAATGAAAAGAAAAATCCAGTTTGCTGAAGAACATATTATCTCACCTGATTAAATATTGTGGACTCCTCCTATATTTAACTTACAAAAACTTAAAAATAAAACTTAAAATCCCTAATTTTAATGTGAATATTGCCACCAGAAAAAATTATCTCATTCTACAGATAGGACTGACCATTCTTACACTGTGTTTATATGGTCAGATATTACCAAAGTAAAACTGGACAAGTTTGTCAACTGCAAGTACCTCAGATGAAACCATAATATTCAGCAGAAAAAGCACATTTATTTATTATATAACCCTATTTGTTTCAAGATAAAATACATTTAAATTGTTTTTCAAGAAATTAAAATGAATGCAAAATTCTTGGAAAGAGATTTTATTTTAATTATTATTATGATCAAATGGAACATAAATACATAGCAGGATGCAACATCATTTTACATACTGCTTTATCATGAGATATCTGCTGCAACCACATATAACTGTTACACAGCAGCAAACTTATTCGATCCTGCTTCCCCTTAACAACAGCCATTAAGTGTGAATATAAGAAGAAAGTATAACTGGATCATACCATGCCTTGAATTTTCATAACAAGTCATGTGATTTAGTATCATAAGAGTCACATTCAATAGTTCCATGCTGCATGATGGTTTACTTGTCAGTTACATTATGATTTGATTGATAACTCAAAATAGGAACCACCAGTATATCTTTAATCATTTTATCATATACAGCCAATACTTGACTTATGCTACAGATGTATTCTAGAGGTAATGATATAAAGTGAAATTGGCGCAAAGGAAAGTAATTTTCTCCATATGATACTTGTAAATTAATGAAGTTCTTGGGCAAATTATACCTCCAAATTTTCAAGCCATGACTGAAAATTACTGACCAATGACCTTGATTTTGGATCTATGTATGCAGACTTGAACTACTTCCCAATAAGGTCACTAGCATACAATATTCTACCAACTTTACCTGGACCATTGACAACCTGGCAGTTTCTCCTATATGCAACCACCAAATCTGAACAATTTAAACAAGGCACACTGAAGGAAAATAAACTTATAAATTTTATAAATTATAAATATTGACACAAACAGAAAGCCTGATTTGCATTCTGTTTATATATGTATTTTTATGTAACAGTATCTTGAGATTCAACAAATTTAAACTTCCATACACCATATAAACTCAATGGTAAATATGCCATCATACCACAAATATGGCTGTTTATCATGTCATTCAATAACTATCTATAAAATAAAACAACATTATTTCTTACTGAACTTACTATGATTCTGACCTCTGACCTCTGGCACATTTCTTTTGAGCTCTAAATGCAAGCCATCAACAAAACAATTTGGTGAAGGAAATTACTATACAACAAAGGTTATTCTGCACACAAAAATAACATTTTCTATGAAACACAATGACCTTGACCTTCATTCTTTTAAACCTAAAATCAACAGACCTCTTTTATACCTTAAGTACATGCCCTCACAAAAAAATCAGAAAGGTATGTGCTTCTGAACTAAAGCTTATTATGCAAAACCACATTTCTTTTTTCAGTCCGTGACCTTAACCTAAGACCTTTTGACAGCAAAATCAATAAGTTTGTTCCAAATATTATTTATTATGCAATTCATTTTTCTCAGTCACAGTTTGAGTGACCCTGACCTTTAAGCATTTGACCCCCAATCAAAAGAATTCCTCCTCTCCCAAAGTCTAAACTATTCAAAATGTTTGGTCTAGTATTGTGATGTAGAACCAATGTTACTGAGTTGAAATCAGTTTTCTTTATTCAGTCAGTGACCCTGGATAAACTTTCTTTTATCAAGCAGAGATTTTTGTAAAATCTGGTGAAGGCAAGTACTGTCAAACAGATGGCATCATTCTAAAAAGGAAAGGTTAATGGACAGATAGACAAATAGGCAGACTGGCTTAGCCATAGCATAATTTGTTAATATACTCTATCAAATGGTGGCCCATAATAAAAAGCACTGTTCAACAGTTTGGACACAAGATCTATAAAGTGCACTTTGAACCTAATACAGAAAACAGTTTAGTCTTTTTCCAACATATTATACTTTGATTTCTCTCATCAACCCCATTATGATTGTTTCACAGCTTTGCTGAGTGGGTAGAGGTGAGACTGACCAGAGAAGAGACTGCCATCTCAAACAAAGTGTGTAATCTTTTCTACCTCAACCACATTAGGCTTTGAAATTGCAAAATAATCCATTCGGATGTAGGCCTTGTACCTTCTGACCTGGGAAGACCTCAGATGTCATAAGCATGTTTTATAATTATGACTGCAACACATGTTATTCATACAGGTTCATAATATATCAGATATTTGAATCCAATAATCATATTAAATGTATACACAGTTATGCCAAAGAAAACTGGAATGTTATGAGAGGAAGTTATACCCAACTACAGTTTGACATATTTGATGAAATTTCACAACCTAACACATTCTTCCAGGCTAGATCTTCTTATGGCTCACCTAGTCTACAGTTCGGACTATTCTTATATTTTTCCGTGAAGCACACAAGTACAACAAAAGCCTGCTCAACTGCTTCCGCCATGGCTTCCAGCATGTAGGTATGCATGTGATCTACATCCAACCACACATTGTAACCTTGCTTAACAAGGTAATCTCTGATCTGAAATTGACAGATGTTCATACAAAATAATATTGCATCACCCTTGAGTAAAATAAAATAGGGCACCTGCAGTGACTAACCATCGTAAAAGCCCACTTTATATACAAGATATTCATCCATTAATCAAAACCACCAATACACCCACCAATTATCCATATATACCCAGGATTGTAATGAAAGTCCTTTACATATAAGATGATTACTGGGACTGCTTCACTCAACTAGTGGTTAGTGTCTGCCTCCGATGGATGAGGTCAATGGTTTGAGCCCAAGGTCAAGTCATACCAAAGGCTTATAAAATTGGTATTAATAGTTACCTTACTAGGTGCTCAGAATTAAGAGGTTGGTATTAGGGCTGGTTGGCTGGGTGTCCGAATAATGTGACTGGGTAGGACATGTTTCTTACATGTCTGCAGCATAAGCCCTAGTAAAAGACATTACTATAAACTGTCACACAGGAGACATTATGGAGATATGAATGAAAAATTGTTAAAGCTAGCTTAAAAATGTACAATCACACACACACACACACACACACACACACACACACACACACACACACACACAAACCTTGGTTATAAAATATTTCAAAATATTATAATTGCAATTTTTGTATATTTGACCCTAACACATTCACCCCACCCCTAGGTCTCCAGGAGCAGTAGTCAAGACAGACATACCACATTCCAGTCACAGATGGTCACCACAAGAGCAGTATACCACCAAATGTTAGTAAAATATCCATCCCATGATGTGGCAAATGGACAAATGGATGGGTAGATGGTGCAAATTACAATATCTTTGTAACTTTTAAAACTGAATGTATTCAATTAGTATGGTACTTCATAGAAATACATAGTATACATAATTTGCATACCTTTAAAATACCTTTATGTTTTATAGTTTTCATGTGTAACGTTTTCTTCTTATTACTCATTCAAGCAAACTATCAATTTTCATAACTTATCATTTTAAGCATAATAATTTTTCTAATTCCAAACAAAAATGTTTCTGAATGACAGGTCTCAATTCCATGATGATTAACAAACCCAAAATACTCAGTGCAAAAGGTGCTTTATTTATTATAACAGGTCATGTAGGAGGCACAGTCAAACTGGGTATTCACAGTATAATTTTTGCAAAATATTTCTGCCAGTGAAAGGTCTCAAACTCAAACCGCCTTGAGGGCTGCATGAAGGCCTTTTCCAAGGCTCATGGGCTGCACCACTTTTGTGTGATACATGACACTTCAGGATACCAATTATTATGCAGGCCACAGGATATGGCTTAGCAGGCCACATGTGTCCCATGAGTCACATATTTGAGACCCCTAATATAGAGAGTAGTTATAACTCCTGTACAATTGTCACCTGCAGGGCTCATTCCTCATTATCCAGGAGCCAGGTGATTATTCTGGCTACTCCTACTTTACACCCCACTACTATAAAAAGATTCCTGTATCACCATTAGAGAAGGTCCCTCAAACAACCACCTGCTTTGGTATCTCATCCTCCAACTTCAAATCTTGTGGAAGGCCCTGCACCTAGTTAGTTACATGTATTTCCTGCTGTCTGATTTATAAAGTGTCCTGTATAATCAGTTATTTATATTATCAAATGCCATGCTGTACACATGATCATAGATTAGTTTACAATCAGTGACTAAATACTTAGGACAAGAAAGAATGAAGAAAGGACATTAAATGACTCAGTGTTAGTAGGGAAGGAAAGAGATTAAAGAACTTGGAGTGTTAGTAAATCAAAAACAGTTTATACAGTAAATACATAGGCTCAATACATCGGCTCATACCTTTCTCATCATTTCAGGATGAAATAGACTTATCTTGAAAGACTAATGCAGACCACATAAGTTTTTTTTACGGTATTACCATAAATTATCAATTCATTTATTCATAATTTGTAGGTATTCATACTCATGTTTTTGTAAAAATAGAAAGACATTTTCATTAGAACTTAAATTTATAGACTGGAGAAAAAGTTCTATTTTTTCACATATGAAAAATTATTCTTAGTTTCTTAAAATTCAAAATCTGTAGCAAAATTGGTAGCCTCCTACCCCAAATTATAGTCAAAGTGGACCTACATATCTGTACAAACTGAATTCATTTTGAGGATCTCTCTGGAAGCTATATTATACTGCCAATGTTGACAACTAGATGTTTGTTAAAATAATATGTGCAAAATATTGATATATAAGAATTTTTTCAAAGGTTTGCTGGAGGAAAGCATTGCATATCTTTCACATGGTAATTTATTAAAATACATTAATTTTTTTGTAACTAATTCATTAGTATTCAAAAAAACATATCGTATATACGACAAGACTTGAAGATGCATGAAGCTGGTAAAACACCAGTTGCCAATAAACTTGTTTTATGATCACAAAATCTACTTCCCGCTCATTTCACACAGTTTTCCCATTACATTACCATAATTAGACAGGTGGGAGGCCCCTCTTTGCCCAACTTTAGCATGATATCTGCTGTAATACTAAGACAGATAAATTTAAAAAGTCAGTGATTTCTTCAGGATCTTTACAATGAATTTGTATTCCCAGTGAAACATTTTCATGGCAGGAGATATTTTATTTTGAATCAGGGCAATCTTTACACAAGTTCAGTATTTACTGAGTTAAAAGTGAAATTAAATTTTAAAATTTTTGGGTTATTTTTAGGTTTTCTCAATGTTCTAAAAATATTTTTGAGGCTTACAACACACGATAGTTACAAGATTATCATAACATTTATTAAAAATTTGATGAAGTATATTTAAATTTGTTCCTAAATAAAACAAAAATAAAGACAAAGTGAAAATTAATAAATATTTAAAATAACCAGATATCTTTAATTTGTATAATTTATGTGCTTTCTCAACTGCTAGGCTGGCCTAATGGAAAATGTGTGCAAAAAAAACATTTTTTTGTGGGGTACAGAGAGAGAGAGAGAGAGAGAGAGAGAGAGAGAGAGAGAGAGAGAGAGAGAGAGAGAGAGAGAGAGACAGAGACAGAGAGACAGAGAGAGAGAGAGAGAGAGAGCTGTTTATCATTTTTTCAAAATTTCAGGTTTTTATTATTTATTTTTGTTTACTTAACTTACTTAAGGCCTTTTTTAAGTTTCTAAGCTCAAAATAAAATTTTCAGATTTTTTTTAGACTTAGAGGTACACTTCTAACTCTATCTATGAATAGACCCCTCACAGTACATTCTTCACAAGCATGTGTACCAACAACTTTTAAATATTAAAGATAAAACTAATTCATTGTTATTTTAGGTGTAATGGAAGTGGCTGTGTGCTAAAACAGTAGTATTACATAATATGAGTTAGAATTGCTTGTAATTATAAAACCATTGAACAACAAAAACTACACATGTGCTATTGTACATACTTGTCAAATTCACATTGCACAAAGCTTTCACTAACTTGGTAATCAATGAAAATATAATGGCAACTCACAAACTCTGATTATGGTAGTTGATCTGAAAGTCACATGATTACATGATCAGAATGAGCATGTTAACATTAATGTCACAGGTTTTGTTAAGCTAACTTCAAAGAAGTGAAAATAATTTGATCTGAAGTACCAATTATTATTTAACACTCATTATACATATTTCTAGTATATGTAGTAAAGATCCACTTACTTTTATAATTTCTTGCTGATTGTCCCAGTTGTAACTAATCATGATATGTGGACCTGTCCATGGGAGTTCACCTCGTGAAACACGTTTTGCAAAAGGTTTACCCTGGGGTGTAGAAACAACTTTATCTACATCGGTTCCAGATGGAGTTTTCCTTGTTCCTGGAATAGGCATAAAACCATGAGGAGTACCTACTATTGATTAATTATTTTTATCAGAACTAAATCCTCACATATTTTCATTCACTCACTGCTTTGTTGCATGGCACTCTCTCACTGTAACATGGCAACTGGGGTCTAAACCAGTGACCACATTATAAATTGAATCATGATAGTGTCAGAAGTATTGTATGTACAGAACTGTGACATACTGAGCACAGTATTGTAAGATTACTATAACAATTAATATTTGCTAAATAATGGGACTTTGAAAATCAAATAATGATATAACACTAAACTTTAACTTGCATTCTTTTAACCCAAGTAGTTATACATTTGATTTTTGTCATTGGGTACCAGAATCAGATTATAATGAAGCATGTTTGAGAGGGCTATCTTGACAATATCTATATCAGCTGTAGACTTCTTGTACAGCCATCAATCTTATTTGTAGTACATTTCACATGTCCATCTATCTTTAATTTTGTTCCTGTTCCATAGCTAAATAAAGATATCACCACAAATACATTACTTACAAATCAAGATATCACCTTTCTAACATTATAGTAGCACATTTCTAATAACACTGTTTAAAGAAGAGACTTTATTGTAATTTAAACTAAACAGCATAAACTTACATTTATAAAGAATTCAGAGCAATATTTCAAAAAATGATTAATGAAAGAAACATTAAGGAAATGTCACTGTGAAGTGGCAACTTTTGCAGAAGCACACAAATTATTCAGGTGGTTTCTCAAAAAAAGTCATGAAATAAATTCTATTTTTAGTAATAGAAGCCATATTTTATGCTGGATCATTATGTGAAATGCAATCAAGGCTCATGTTTTCAGTTCATTCAAATTCAATTGAAGTTTGGAGAGTTATTGTTATTGATAGATTGATTGATTGGTTTATATTTTTACGGTGCACCAGCACTATGTGGCTATTTAGCGCCAAACATTAGGTTATATCCTTTTACATTTAAAACTGGTAAAATAATTTTATCGACCAGCAATTGGGGTCCAAACAGTTAAAGGTAAAGTGATAAAAATGTAAACGATGGTAAAGTATTAAAGTTTCCCGATCAACGGGGTGTGCAAAAGTATGATAACGAAAACATATGATTGGCAATTAAAATCTATCGACTGCATAAATATAACACAAAACTGAACAAGGTGATAAAATAAAAGCTATAACTTATTGATAGAATTTCAGTCTCCATAATAGGAATTGATTCAACCAAAATAATTGCCATAGTTCTCATTTTTGCATTTCAGAATGATGATAACACATAAAAAACATATATAATGCCAATGTTACAAAACCAAACAGTTGCCACTCCATCCCATAATATCATTTGTCTAATAAATTTGTGATCATTCTCAGCTCACCATTTATTCTTGCAGTGTGTATCGGCTGAGGCACAATCAGAATAAATTGTTACTCAGGAGGGAAATGCTCTGAAATCAACCTTTTGCCAATTTAGTTGATACTTGAGAGGAAGCTGAAACTATGTTTTAATTATCCTGATTTTTGATGATAATTAACACATGAGTCAGCAAGGGAACTTCTTTATTTAGTTGAAAATAAACAAACATTTAAATATCTCCATGGTGATGCTTTTGATATAAATACTACAGAAAAAAATCATTTATCCAATATTTCATCTTAGATACATAAATGGGCTGACATATGATGACTACAAAGCACCCAATTCTCAAATGACATAATATTAAGGATCATATACCACAACAAATTTATCCAATCACTGAAAAATACAACATTTTAATTTTTCATCAGCTATAATAAGAATATGTTTTGTAAAAATTATATTAAGAAGTACAATGAATATAATGCCAGCTGAGAATATTCTCATTTCAATCAAGACCTTTGTCTGCAATTTATCACTTGGCCAAATTCTGGAAGGTGAGAGAAGTTACTTTAACTCTAATTCTTAAGCCCAGTAATAATAATGTTCAGGAAGGATGTATTAACAATTTGCCATGAATTGTAAAATTTTGAAAGGCTTAGCTGAATGTACCATGTCAAATGTAGTTCAAGTGTGTTAAGCTGTTTGATTTGATAATTCACATCACTGTAAAAAGACCTCAAAGTGACCCCTATTATCTCAGTATAGTCTTGAGCATCCAGATGGAGCCACTGAAATCTTCCTGTTTTGGGTAACAGTGGCTCTATTTGATGGAAATAATAAACTAAAACAAACTGGCTATCAAATTTGGTCAAAACCAATGGAATATTTGCTTAAGCTAACCATCTGCAAGACCAATCTGATAACAAAGAGGCCATTATTGTATTGCAACTGATTGGCAAGATATGTATAGCATGAAAAGTTTTGCCCAAAGCTCATGCCTGAACTGTATTCAATTCTGTTAAGCCATTTATAAGGTGCAATTTAAGGGTTAAAAACTGTATTTGATGGCCAGTCCACATCATTTGTACATAGATATTAACAAGATTTGTGATCTCTGTCAATTTGGTATAATCATGTAAAAGTTTTTAAAAAGCCATTTCACCACTCTTGATTTTAGTAGCAGTGTCAATATTTGATGAACTTCATATTAGAATAACTGACATATATTAAAAAGCAATTTACTCCCTTTCAAAATTTGTCAAAATCTACTGAATATTTTTCTATACTGCCAAGTTGTATAAAGGCAAGTCCAATCTTGAATTTAAAAAACTGAAATTATTGAATAAACACTAATTGGCATCATTTGTACTAACTGAAATGTAATGTTTTGTGACAAATTTGGTTAAATTATGTTGTCAACCAAAATTGATATGTTTTTCTATTTTGTTTGATTGCAACATCTTTGATGCCATTTCATCATCATTTCCACAAGATCCATATTCTTTAATACAGGTAATCTGAACTGGTCATCTGGTTTTTGAAAAGGTTTAGATAGTTAATGTTAAGGCATGGCAGTCAACAGGTATGCAGCCAGACCATAAGCTTTTGAGGTAAATAAAATATACACCTGGTATACACAGAATAACTCTTTTGTCAGGTTATAACAAATATAACCTGAAAGAAATGACATAGTTACTATGATGGTTTAAGATTAATGTGTTGCCCTCATGCATTCTTTTTAATTGAATCTATTATTTCTTACTGGCAAATTAAGTGAAAATACTAGCTCCTTCACCAACAAGAAGGAGAAAATAAAACAAGATAATAGGTGGCTAACAGAAATATTATTAAAAACATAAAGTGATAAAATGACTCACTTGCTGTTGTGCTGACATCTACCTTCAGCTGGAAAATTACCCCCTTAGCAATCTCACTGATCTTTTTATTCTGGTGTGTTTGAAGCTGGTTTAACTTGCTACACAGCAGTTTTTCTCCCTGTTAGAAAACATAAACATAAGCAGTATTAACTAGAGCAATCAAATGGTACATAACAAATGCCTCCACTCAGTACAATATGATAAAAGGTCTTAAAACAGCCAAACTTGTGGTGAGAAACCAATGTTAGGCATTCAGGGGCCATAACTCCTTTAAATGGATACCTGGAATGCTGGAAATGGTACAAGTTGAGTCTCATTATTAAGATACATTACCACTCAGGCTGAAATGCAGCATTCATTGGTAAAGAAATGTTACATTGTCAGTAGTACAGGCAATTGAGGATAAAACCTCTCTAAATGAAAATTTTGGAACTCTGGAAATTAAATTAATTTAAGGTCATATCATGATGCTTTACATAAATTTGTTTGAAATTTAATATTAAAATTTTGTGGCAGTAATCTCAATCAAGTGATGCACAGCAATAACACAAGTAACAAACACAAAATAATACAATGAATTCAAATGGTAGATACTCAACTGTGTTGAAAGTTGATGCATACTCAACAGTGTTGAAAGTAAATGCATACTCAACTGTGTTGAAAGTCGATGCATACTCAACTGTGTTGAAAGTTGATGCATACTCAACTGTGTTGAAAGTCAATGCATACTCAACTGTGTTGAAAGTTGATGCATACTCAACTGTGTTGAAAGTTGATGCAAACTCAACTGTGTTGAAAGTCGATGCATACTCAACTGTGTTGAAAGTTGATGCATACTCAACTGTGTTGAAAGTCAATGCATAGTCAACTGTGTTGAAAGTCAATGAATACTTAATTGTGTTGAAAATCAATGCATACTCAACTGTGTTGAAAGTCGATGCATACTCAACTGTGTTGAAAGTTGATGCATACTCAACTGTGTTGAAAGTCAATGCATAGTCAACTGTGTTGAAAGTCAATGAATACTTAATTGTGTTGAAAATCAATGCATACTCAACTGTGTTGAAAGTCGATGCATACTCAACTGTGTTGAAAGTTGATGCATACTCAACTGTGTTGAAAGTCGATGCATACTCAACTGTATTGAAAGTTGATGCATATTCAACTGTGTTGAAAGTCAATGCATAGTCAACTGTGTTGAAAGTCAATGAATACTTAATTGTGTTGAAAATCAATGCATACTCAACTGTGTTGAAAGTCAATGAATACTTAATTGTGTTGAAAATCAATGCATACTCAACTGTGTTGAAAGTCAATGCATACTCAACTGTGTTGAAAGTCGATGCATACTCAACTGTGTTGAAAGTTGATGCATACTCAACTGTGTTAAAAGTCGATGCATACTCAACTGTGTTGAAAGTTGATGCATACTCAACTGTGTTGAAAGTCAATGAATACTTAATTGTGTTGAAAATCAATGCATACTCAACTGTGTTGAAAATCAATGAATACTTAATTGTGTTGAAAATCAATGCATACTCAACTGTGTTGAAAGTCGATGCATACTCAACTGTGTTGAAAGTTGATGCATACTCAACTGTGTTGAAAGTCAATGCATAGTCAACTGTGTTGAAAGTCATTGAATACTTAATTGTGTTGAAAATCAATGCATACTCAACTGTGTTGAAAGTCGATGCATACTCAACTGTGTTGAAAGTTGATGCATACTCAACTGTGTTGAAAGTCGATGCATACTCAACTGTATTGAAAGTTGATGCATATTCAACTGTGTTGAAAGTCAATGCATAGTCAACTGTGTTGAAAGTCAATGAATACTTAATTGTGTTGAAAATCAATGCATACTCAACTGTGTTGAAAGTCAATGAATACTTAATTGTGTTGAAAATCAATGCATACTCAACTGTGTTGAAAGTCAATGCATACTCAACTGTGTTGAAAGTCGATGCATACTCAACTGTGTTGAAAGTTGATGCATACTCAACTGTGTTAAAAGTCGATGCATACTCAACTGTGTTGAAAGTTGATGCATACTCAACTGTGTTGAAAGTCAATGAATACTTAATTGTGTTGAAAATCAATGCATACTCAACTGTGTTGAAAATCAATGAATACTTAATTGTGTTGAAAATCAATGCATACTCAACTGTGTTGAAAGTCGCTGCATACTCAACTGTGTTGAAAATCAATGCATACTCAACTGTGTTGAAAGTTGATGCATACTCAACTGTGTTAAAAGTCGATGCATACTCAACTGTGTTGAAAGTTGATGCATACTCAACTGTATTGAAAGTCAATGCATAGTCAACTGTGTTGAAAGTCAATGAATACCTAATTGTGTTGAAAATCAATGCATACTCAACTGTGTTAAAAGTCGATGCATACTCAACTGTGTTGAAAGTCGATGCATACTCAACTGTGTTGAAAGTCGATGCATACTCAACTGTGTTGAAAGTTGATGCATACTCAACTGTGTTGAAAGTCAATGCATAGTCAACTGTGTTGAAAGTCAATGAATACTTAATTGTGTTGAAAATCAATGCATACTCAACTGTGTTGAAAGTCGATGCATAGTCAACTGTGTTGAAAGTCAATGCATACTCAACTGTGTTGAAAGTTGATGCATACTCAACTGTGTTGAAAGTCAATGCATACTCAACTGTGTTGAAAGTCAATGCATAGTCAACTGTGTTGAAAGTCAATGAATACTTAATTGTGTTGAAAATCAATGCATACTCAACTGTGTTGAAAGTCGATGCATACTCAACTGTGTTGAAAATCAATGCATACTCAACTGTGTTGAAAGTCGATGCATACTTAACTGTGTTGAAAGTTGATGCATACTCAACTGTGTTGAAAGTCAATCTTTATTATAATTTTTGCTCCAAAAAGTAAAATTTAAGAAGGATGTGAATTCAGGGTTTATAACTCCTGTATAATGATATTTTGGAATGCTGGAAATCATGTTTTTTTAAGGTCTCATCAAAACTAAAATCAGAAGTACATGTATACAGGAGGCATAGCTCAAGTAAATGAGAGCAGGGAATCCCAGGAAAAAATATATGCAAGGCCTATTCACCATAATCATCACACCAAGTTTGGTTGATCTTTGTTAAGTTATGCCACAAAAAATAATGCCAAGGGTAGACCTGATTTTCAAGTCTGGTTGATGTCAAACAACTTTTAACAAGTTCTGCTGTGAAAGCCAAAGTTAAGATGATAAGTAATCAAGGGACATAACTCTTATATAAGATGAGATGGAAGGCTAAAAATCAAACTCTCATCAACATACAACTTCATACAAAATTTGGGGATCAAGTTTTGTTAAAAAAAACATTTTGGTGGGTACTTAAATTTATATTTCTGCTTGTCAAAATTTTCATATTAGTAGATATTTCAATTTGTGTTTCATAAGTTCTACAGGTGCAAAAATTTTTTTAAAAAATAAAGAATATAAAAGAATAAAACTGCTGATGTATACAGCATACAATTGAATGTTTAAAAACAATACCACCCGATGGATGAACACCACTCAAAGACCAGTTCAATACTAACTCTATGTTTTCATTCAATTGAGGGGCCCTGAGTGGCCAAGTGGTCTAAAGCGCTCTCCATTACGGATCACTGCCAATAATTCTCACCTCTGTCTGCATGGGTCAGTGGTTCTTTCCATGGATTTCCCAGTTTCTTCCTCCACCATTAATACTGGTCGCCATGTATAGTTTATCGTGTGCTGAAAAATTGCATTAAGCCCCACTGCAACAACAACAACATCATCATTCAATTGAATAACATCAATAGCAGCCAACACAGCCAACATTTGCAGCTCATGCAATAATGAGTGAAAGATTGGGCCTATTCACCATGGTTTTGAGAATGCTGGACTTGTTAATTTCTACAATTTGTGGATGTTTATTGGCATTTATGTGTTCCATGAGACTTGGCTGACGGAATGTAGATACATTGGCTTTGTCTGAAAATAAATGACGTGCAAGCATTGAAACTTATCTGTAATTTGTATGTATGTGCATAGTGTTTCATTAAGAACAGTGGTTTAATCAGAAGTTCTAGTATTTAACAGGCCTTCTGCCCTTTTGGATTAAAAAACACGGATAAAAAGATAGGAGGATTTAAATTTTTTATCAACAGTAGTACTCATAAGAAGGATTGATCTGAATAGGTAAATTTTACTTAGTATTTTTTTCCTTCATTTTCAGCTTTATCTCCTGCCTTTTCTCATTTGTCTTTATTCTTACTTATGTCACAGTGATTTATATGTAGTGAAACAATATAAAATGCTTTATAATTCTTTTATTAAGAATCATGCAAAAGCTAATATTTCATGACTAGATTAGAGTCTTGATTTATCAGATACTAGTAGCTTAGCTTTGCTAATCTCTAGGAATGAAATATAATAAGAAAAGTGGCTGGGGAGGGAAGTGCATCGTCATACATGTCAAATTTTTCAGTGGGTCTTTAAATTCAAGGTTTTCAAGCAGCAACTAAAACAAAAAAATTTATCCCCCATGAAAATTTATGAAACTACAGTAAAGTAGTTGAATTCCAACTGTAATTAAGGTATTTAATTTATGTTATCTTTTGAAAACCAAAGTACTGACAAATATAAGGCAGGAAAAAAGTGATTACTGTTATTGTGCTATGCCAACATTGTTGATTAGGGCTCTAATTATTATCATGACATTATCAATAATTACATTCTTAGATTATCACTTGCTTGCTTTTTTTAGCTTTTATTATAAAACTGTCATAAAGATACACAGATGTCATGAACAGATTATGCACAAGTATTAACTTGAACTGCAAAAGGCACATTTTACCCAAGTCACCAGTTTATCTACTTAGTCTGAGACTGACATCAAATTTGGGCTTGGTTAATGATGTAAAACATTTAAAATTATCACAGAAAAAAATAATATATTTTTATGATGTAAAGTATGGAAAAAATCAAGAATGTGATTTCATCTCTTTTCAAGACGATAATGTTTGCCATGCTATGAAAGTTTAAACTGTAGTCAGTTTTCAGTTTGGGGGATAGGGAATCAGTTCTACTTTTTTCAGTGTACGAATCTTGGGGTTTACATTCATATCTTGTGACAGTAAAAAAAATCCAGAAGCATTGGTGCCACAATGAAAAATGAATAATTTGCACTAAAATGGAAATATATACCTTAATTTTTTCGATATTGTTATGATTAAATGCCAGCTCTCTGACTACATGACACACTGATAACAGCTCCTTCTCATGTCCATCCTCCAGAACTTTACTAAATATGCCCAGTGGTTTGGTGTCCATTATAAGTGTTTTGTTCTTCTCAGCTTTAGCAAGTCCAGATAATCCATCAATCAGCTCACTCACACAGAAACCTTCCTTACGACGATCTGGTGCTTGGCATGCCTCTTTTATCATATCCTTCAAAAACTTAAATACATTCTCACCCCTGTGTATCTTGTCACATTCGTTGTCATCAATCATGTCAGCCAAGGCCAAAAGAGTTACCATCTGGATCTCTGAAAAATGTATTTCTTTCTATATAATTCAGTCACTACTGTGATCAGATATGATTTTTTAAAATCTTAAAACCTGAATTTCTGGATGAGTGGTCAGAAAACGTGTAGGTGGCTGGTCAAATAACTGACAATTTATTTTTCAGGATATCAACATTCTTCGTTTGCAAAAAAGGGATAATCAATTACATATTATATTTATAAAAAACCACTCAACTGACTTAATATACACCTGGATGTGGTAGGTCAAGGGTTTGAACCATGACCGAGTCATACCAAAGACTTATAAAAATGGTACTAACAGCTGACTTGCTAAGTGCTCAGCATTAAGAGGTTAGTGCTAGGAATGGTCAGCTATTGTTAAAGTTACTTTAAAAATCCCAAACACACATTTTGTTTGTCAACTAATTCACCTCCTTTGCATATATGGTCTGGTCTGACGAGCAAGTTGTTCTATTATTCACTGACAAAAAACAAACATATGCCTCTTATTACAAAATGTTTAAGAGAGAACTTATTTCTCAACCTCAAAGATTTGTAAAAAATATTCTAAAATATTGTGATAAAAAAATAATTAGTTGTTCCATAACAGTCACTCAGAATATAATGTTTAGAACATTTGCAAGTCTGTTATGAACAAAGTTTTATGTATATCCAATTAAAATGTGTACTTAAAGCCATTCAAATAAAATATATGTAAATCTAAATAGCCATTAACGTCAGCTAACATTTTAATTGACCAAATATGGATTTAGATTTTGTTACGTATGACTAGCAACATAATGTATGACTAGGAACATAATGTACTATAGGCAACATAATGTATGATAGGCAACATAATGTATTACAGGCAACATAATGTATTATAGGCAACATAATGTATGATAGGCAACATAATGTATTATAGGCAACATAATGTATTATAGGCAACATAATGTATGATGGGCAACATAATGTATGATGGGCAACATAATGTATTATAGGCAACATAATGTGTTATAGGCAACATAATGTACTATAGGCAACATAATGTATGATAGGCAACATAATTTATTACAGGCAACATAATGTATTATAGGCAACATAATGTATGATAGGCAACATAATGTATGATAGGCAACATAATGTATTATAGGCAACATAATGTACTATAGGCAACATAATGTATGATAGGCAACATAATGTATTACAGGCAACATAATGTATTATAGGCAACATAATGTATTATAGGTGACATAATGTATTATAGGCAACATAATGTTTTATAGGCAACATAATGTATGATAGGCAACATAATGTATGATAGGCAACAATGTATTATAGGCAACATAATGTATTATATAGGCAACATAATGTACTATAGGCAACATAATGTATGATAGGCAACATAATGTGCACTTTTCAATCTTCTTGCTAGTATTAACAGCCAATTTTGAATTTAGTCAACATCTGTATCCCTCAGTAAAATCCTGGCATGATCCATGTTGGGGTTTGTGGACCAAGGCAGAATGCAAATACTCACGTGGTAGCTTTGATTCTAGAAATGGTAAAAGATGGTCAACAGCTTTAACATCACGAAAGATTCTTCTGTCCATATCTAGATTGCGGGCACAGTTATGCAAAATTGCCACAGCAGAGTTGAATGCAAATCGAAGTGGATTCTCCTGTAAATTAAAAACTTTCTTGGTGTCAATTTGTCAGCATGATCAAGAAGTTACTTCAGAATTTATTGATATGATATCAATGACAAATGCTCTTAGACTGACAAAGGTTCTGGTGGAAAACCTGCTTGTGTAGATTGTTCAGAATGAATATACAGTACATCAGCAGAATAAACTACCATTAGTTTTGTCAGTGAAACAGTGACTGCCTATGGAATACCCATACTATAAAAATAATATTCTGACAATGATCATACAAGTGAAACTAACAATGCCAATGAAAATCAGGTTTAATGAAGATAGCTCAAACAGTCCAAATGATATTCTCTGTCAGGAGTGCAATGCAGAGACAAGGGAGGCAACTGACTAAGCAGAGCCTATTTGTAATAAAAGACCACACCTAGTTCCATGAAGATAACTCAGACAGTTATGGAAACATGAAGTGTAAAGACAATTTTCAAACATGGGGAGATATGATTTACCACTGGAAACTTGTATGTCACTGACCTGACAGGACTTTCTGCATGGTATAGCCAAGAAGTCAATTACAGAATGGTTATTTTCTCCATGGTTTAAAAGTTTTATGTTTGTCAAGTTCAAGATATTTATGATGGTGTAAGTGCTTGAAATATCTGTGTCATTTAAAATACTAAGAGACGACAAGATGACACAAAAGAAAATAAAAAATGAGTCATTACAACAAGCATGATTTGCAAAATATACATACACAGCAGATACAATTGGACAAAAAACACATTGAGCTTAACTTAAAACATGAGCAAACAAAGCATTTAAAAAAGAAATGATTAAAACCACAATAATTTAGGATACTCAATCCACCCATCCCCGATAATTATTGGTAAAAATTGGAATTAAAAATTAAATGCAGGAGCACCACATGAGGACTACAATGTATGCTGTGATGCAGCACTTAAAAGTACCCAAGGCAAGGACAGATAAACCAAAAAGACTAACACAAAAATTAGTTCTTGTCATGGCAGGTGGGTATTATTTACAAATACTAAATTTACAGTCTTTTACCATTCCAGGATATAAATAAAGATCTGCATAAATTAAATTCTGACTGCTCTCTCAAGTGAGTAGTTCATTCCACAGATTTAACAGCCATATATCTTAATGATATTTTCCCAAACAATGAGGTTTTAATTTCTGGGACATTCAAAATATTGAATATCTAAAATTATATTCATTGTGTTTAACCATATTAAATCATCCTAACATTTGTGAGCAAGCTTATTTGGAATTCTTAAAGTCTCTAGAGTCATAACCTAGAGTTTGCACTCCTTTAGAGGATGGTGTTTTAGAAATAAGCAAGAGTTTATGACAGCTGATTTGTGAAGTCATCATACACAAATCCCAGAGAAAGCTTTAGTATTTTTGCAAGTTTAGTCGTATCCATATCACTGCAAAAATGCCAGGCTAAGGGAAAGAAATTAAAATTGGGGAGAGCGAATGCATGTAAGATTTTCAGTTTTTAGAGTCTAATCTGACCAATGTTTCAAGACTGATGGCTGCCTTGAAGATTTCCTACAGACGTTTTGAACTAATGTCAATTCCTAGCAGTGTAACAATTTCTTTACAGCTTATGATTACATTGCTTATGTTTAGTTTAGGCTTCATAATCAATGTATTTCTACACACAGATAGTGCTGGAAACTTTTCAGGGCTGGTTTACACTTTGTTAGCAGTGAACAAGTCAACCAGAATGTTGGACTCCACTTCAAGTGTATTAATCAGTGCCTGGTGAAGAAAAGAACGAGTCCTCAAATAGTTCAACATAAGATTGCTATCCCATAAATTTTCATACTGTTTCTTTTAGATAGTCCTTAATGCTTTTTAATTTTACTTTACTTTCCTTGGAATTCTGTATCTCTACATCATGTTAACAATTGGTAAAGGAGTATCCCAAGAATCAATGGAGTTTCCAGCAAAGATCCCTTAAACAAGGGCCGCAGGAAATTAGCGATAAGTTAGAGCAACCTGCCTTACCTTCCATAGCCAGCTTCCATTGTATATATCATTGTATATTGTGTATATAATTTCTCTATCACTTAAGACTGCATTAATGAAGTTTCATCACATACACAAAAAGAATAAAATAGAATTCTGCAACTAAAATGTATTGACCTCTGCCCAGACAAGCCAAGAATGGACCCTCCAAAAATACACTCCAAAATTGCTATAACAAGTGCAACCCAGTTACCAAATCTGGTGAATTTTCACCCAGCTGTCATGGCAACTGAGTATTAGATGGATGGATGGACAGACTATATCACAATTTTCCCTCCCTTACCCCTTGTAAAGTGTGATATGAGATTTTAATTCTTTTTAAAGAGTTCAAGGGAGAAAAACAAATAATTTTTTAGCACTAACATATTTTGGAAAAATGTTGAGCCATCCTCAGATTCAAGTACTTTTCAAGGAAATCACCAAAATTTAAGCACTTTCAAGATTCTGCAAATCCTGCCTTACCTCCAAAACTTCCAAGCCATCACTCTTAATGGCTGACAGATCATTTACCAAATGCTTGAAAAGTCCGGTCTCTGAGACTGCCTTGCTAAAGACTGGGCAGCCATCAGTGAAATTCCAGAAAATTTCTCTAAGAGTCACAATAACACTAAGGGTCTCATCTCCATTGAATGCCTCATCTGCCAACTCATTGTTAAATGCTTTAATATCTGCCTCCTCAACAACACATTCATAAAATTCAAACAGCAGTTTTGGAAATCTGAAAGATTTAAAGAAAGCTTGCATACCAGGGTTCACTTATTTCTAATGGGGAAAGAAATATCAATTTTGTGCTTCCACAACTGTTTAATTATGTAGACATCAATCTACCTTCAGTTATCATCTACATTTCCTAACACTAAGAAAGAAATGATCAAGAGTCCCATGATGGGACTGACACTCAAATGACTGAAAAAAAATCCACCATAAATATTATTTTATCTTGGTTCTTGACACCTTCTGAGTACTGTAATTATCTACAATAATCTTAAGAATTCCAACATACAACATTTTGATAACACAACTAATTTGTTATGCTTAAATTTACATGATATTCATATGTGATACAGATAATTCTTTGCCATGGCCTTGAGACCTGCTACAATGAAGAAAACTTCATTAAACTTGTCTCAGGGGATAGCAAAATATAAACAAATGCAGTTTGGTTAAATCTCAAAGAAAGATCATCTTGTGAATTAAAAAAATGAAATTATTAAAGTAATATTGTTCACGGTTAAATTATATAATCCATTTTATAACTTGAATGTATTCTTTGCAATTGTTCTGATGTATATCACAATACAAAATGGCTGCTTATTCCCAGTTCTAGGCATGAATGGCTTGTATTGCTATGTAAGGTCAAGTACTAGCTTGCAACTACATCATGGCAGTCATGTGGAAGAAATGATAAGAGATCTTTATAAAGCAAAAACCTTTGAAAGATAAAGAGCTTATCATTTATATTGTCCATCAACATTATGCAACTGTATCACATTTTAGTTCTAATCCTCTTTAGTAGTCTCACTTTTAATTTTAACATATATATTGAAATGTTTAATGTATACTTCAATTACCCTTTATCAACAAGGTCTTTTCCCATCACTAGCTTTTGTTCTTCGTCATTGAAATTTTTGAAGTTGTCCAGCAAGTTTTGCTTCAAGGTATTTTGCACTTCCCTGAAGTATGTTTCATTACAATCCTCCTTCCATTTTTCCTGCTGACCAAGAATAGAGATGGCCTGATCAAAGGACTTCAGAACTGTCTTCAACTCTGGGTGGTTTTTGAGTAGGACTTGAGAATTCTTAGTCTGGATGACTGATACATTCCTTGCAGGTTTATGTCCTGACATCTTGTCAATGATTTTTTGTGCTTTATCCACTTTATTATCATCCGATATGTATCTCTCAGATCCAGAATCCTGTTGACTACTGCTGTTCTGTCACCTGCAACTGCTTCCTTGTTAGTTACTGCAGCTGGCTGCTTGACTGTTGGTGTATCTTTACAGTCCTTTAGTGAATTCCTAATTTTACCAGGTGCATTTAAAATTCACAACCCATCACAAAGTCACATCATCTGTGAAAAGGTGAAAGTATCCAAAATTTATCGTATATTAACTTGAATAAAAGGAACTGATTTCAGGTTATCTTTTTGTGCATGAAAAAATAATTATTAATTTTAATATACAAAAAAAACCTATATGTAAAATAAATAATTATCATTTTGTTGTACTGACCGTGTATGAAAAATAAAGTAATCATACCAAAACAAGTAATATGGAAAACATGCTACTCAAATACCCAATGGTAAAAGCATACAAAATAAATGTATACTTTCTGTCTTATTCAGCTCTCAGCTTAAGAATCCAATGACAAGTACAATAAGAATAAAAGTACTCAAAAAGAGAGAGAGAGAGAGAGAGAGAGAGAGAGAGAGAGAGAGAGAGAGAGAGAGCATAAATTCTTCAATTTAAGTATGCAAGCTCATCTTCATTTAGAGCATTATTCTATGTAGCTGTTATGTTGTGTAATGTTGGCAAATGATTTAGATGGCCTGAATATGTATGGGTATTATTTAAAGTAAACTGTATGCAACAATTAGACCAACAAGTAGGTCTCCACATTCTTTTTCTTTTCCACTGTCAGAAAAAAGCGGAGATCTACTTGTGGGTCTATGCAATGATCTAAGTCTATATTGTCAAGAACTAAGTGCAGCTTGTATTTGTACAACAACTTCATTTTCAAATAACAATAAAAAATAAAGAATTTCAAAGCATGTTTTAGTTAAAGCATGTGAGTGTGTGAGTAAGTGAGAAAGAGAAACATTTTGTCAGGTACAAGACCATATTTATTCTGGATGGTTTTAATTGTAGCTTATGCAAAGAGAAAAAAGATTTCAAGTTACCTAACAATTATGATAGTCCTCATGCATTAGGACAGTTATATTCCAATATCAATAAACACCTCTAAATCAACAATTCATTCTTGTTTTAATTAGGATATAAATTTTTACAATAACCACATGGCTATGCAGGGTTATGGTTAATCCAGTTGAAACCAAATAGAGGGCAAGATTCTAAATACCCATATATATTCAGGTTATATCAGTGAGGCTGCCAGTAGGGAAATGAGGCTCTCTTTAGGGAAATGAAAATCTGTCTATGTGCTATCAAGGTCACTGTCCATACAAAGTGCAAAGACCATACACATTACTTGTTATTTGAACTCACCAAAAAAGATAACATTAGAGGTGTATATAGTAAAACAGATTTGTAACAAAATGTTAATTATATACATGTCAAAACAGTATAAGCACTTAAAAGATTGTATATGTACAAATCTATTTAAGAGAGTTCATGACTTACAAATTGAAGAAAACATAAGGCTAATCTGAACTCATTTGAAAATGCATATGGTGTTTTGTTACTATGATCATCGACTAAATAAGAACTACTTAACGATAATTAAGGATTATGTTCTGTGAAGGCCTTTATGCAGTTGTTAATGACACCATTAGATATTGTAATGACAATATGAGAGCTTATTCATTAAATCATTGTATTTTCTCAGCAACATTTCATCATTAATTTTTGTAAAAACAAAATGGCTAAATGGCATCTTCGATATGTTTTGCAAATGTAAATCTTCTTAGTAAAAATGTTATGTCTAATAATTAAAAGAAATTTTCAAAAATTACAAAGTGATCTGTTGAAAAATAATATGATACATTTAAATAAATATTAGTTTTATAACTGGACAAGGTTTGCAAAAAATTAAAGGGTATGAAAAATACATGAAATATGGTACATGCACATTGAAATGTCAACTTTCTTGCATCCAAATATGTGAAGAATATAATCATAAGTAATTTCCAATACTATATGCATAATTATCTTAAGGTTTCAAAATTTTTAACAATGTCTCACTGCCTACATGCTGATCACTGACCTGTGAGGGTATTGGTGTAAATGGGTGGTAATTCAAGCCTCTCATCCCTGTTTAGTCATGGCCTCCACTATCTTAATTCAATTACCTCTTTCACCTTCTGTTTCCTTATGCTGTCCTCTGATGTAATAACCTTGGTATGATTAGGAATGTTGGAATGTTCTATATTGCTACAATGTTCATTCATGACTGATGACTCTCTACTGTCATGTTCCTTGATCCTTGTTTCTAACATTCTACTTGCTTTCCTGATATAGTCATTTTTTATCATTACAATTGATATAATAAACCACACCACATTTATTCAAATTTTCTGTTTTGTCCTTCATGCACAGCATGTAAGATGTCTTAAAGAACTTATGCTTTGTGATATACCTTGATCCCATTGAATCTAAATACTCTAACTAGGATTTCTGATTTTCCATAGATATATAGCATACCGATGTTAGCTCTATTTAGGTCACTCCTTGTTTGGCTTGATATTTTTCTCTGCTTTACTGGAAGTCTGAAAATCTATTCTGGTTAGTTAGGGGCCTCGAGTGGCCAAGTGGTCTAAAGCGCTGTCCGTTATGGATCATTGCCATCTCACCTCTGTCTGCCTGAGTTTGAATCTAGGATTCGTCAAATGTGGATATGTGAGAAAGCTTGCCAGTAGCTTCTCTTGGGTCAGTGGTTCTTTCCGGTGATTTCCAGGTTTCTTCCTCCACCATTAATACTGGCCGCCATGTATAGCCTATCGTGTGCTGAAAAATGGCGTTAAGCCCCAGAACAACAACTATTCTGGTTAGCCATTTACCCTTAGTGCAGTTTTCACATTCTTACTTCTTCTATTCGATCTGTCTCATTGGTGAATATGGAGTTAGCTCAGTGCATTAAAGATCTCACTACAGACCTTTTGTGTTCCAGATTGTAATTGGAAAAAAATGTTGATGTACTGGTCAGCATGGGTTGGTTTTATATGAACAGTGACTTTGGTTGATAATTATCAGTTTCATGTACACATGTGTCCAAGAATGGTAGTTTGAAACTTTCTTTTTGTTCTGAAGTGAACTGAATATATGGGTCAGTGGAGTTGAGATAATCAGAAAACTCCTGAACATCAGTGAAGGTAATGTTCACACATTTGAACCATATAGAAAGTGTGTTCTTGGCCAAGTCCAAGGCCTTTTTCTAGAAAAAATAAATAAATTGACAACTATTGGTGAGACTTGGGACCCAATTATGTGTTACATGATCAACCTTAGTAGCTGATGAAGGCAATGTGTATTGCCGAAAATTTTGAAATCTTATGAAACTTATGCTCTGAGTGTAGGATAATACTTATGATCTTTAATTATCCATAGCAAGGAAGCAACCTTTCCATATGTGAAGAATAGTTCTAAGCAGCATTCTGAGATACTGTATTGGCAAATATACCAAACTATACATATGCACAATAAACATGAAAAATTCTTCAGTATCTTTAATGGGGTTTATTTTTTCCCCACTTTAGGACAAACAGTTCAGTTTCTATCAATAAGTCTCCCAGCTGATCATGGAAGATAAGTGGTTCCTTTGATAATAAATCCACCTTGCCTAAAGCCATAATAGCATACATCAGACTTTGTCCTTTTTATGCAAGGCCATCATTTTATGATGTCAGCTTTTTATGCACACAGGGTGGCCATATAAAATGGTACCAATGTTTATCATCCTTAACATTTCTAGAAGTAATCCTTTTAAGTCATGTATGTCAAAATGTTTTCTTTATAAAATGAAGACAATAAAACTTTCATATGGGAACCTAGGCTAGTGAAGAAGCTGGGAAGCTATTGGCATGCTTTTTCATGTGGCCACATTGGCCATCTTAGATGTAAATGTGCCACTTATAACAATGAGAAAAATATTAAAATTTTTCATTACTTTTCAGCCTATGCTGAATGGGTCCATAATCAGAATCTATCTGCATTCTGCGGCACATATCCAAAGTTTTGAACCATAACAAATTCTACAATTTACTCACTATGTAGTCTGAGTTTCCTCTGACCTTAATAGCTGACACTGATATTATAAAGACACAGACAAATTCTACATAAAGGCATAGTTGCATTACATAATAAGAAACATTTAGCTAGCTGGAGTTAATTTACTGACTGTAAACAAATATTAATTTAACAATCAGACCAATAGTATTGATAACCAATGGGGAAGATTACTTGTAGTAGTAAATATAACCCAGTGCCATGGGGGGGGGAGAAGGGTATACTTTATGCTGGAACACCACTCCTCTGCATTATCTTGTATTAAACTTGTGATATGATATAAAAATTCACAACCAATGGTGAATATGGAAATATAATTCTAATTACACCTTCAATCCAACCTTGATTATGAGAGTGAGACATTACTGTCTCAAAACAGTAAAATATTTTGAAAATTTAAACATTAGTTAAAAGAAAAATATATTCATGAGAGATAATAATACTTTACAACAAAGGTTTATCAATTAAGATCATCTGATTAAAATTAAATTTACTTTAGGGAGAAAGCAGTAATGAGTAGAATCTTGCACATGTGGCAAGGCTGCAACAAAACTGGATGTACATTTTGATAGGGCTGCCACCATGTAAGCTGTGTTTTTCATTTTTCTCTGTTTTCTGAGTTTTGTATCAACTTGTATTTAGTCATCTTATTACTTGTGCCACAATTTCATTTTGACATTAGAATATTGCATAATCAAGACCAGTTGTAGTGACGTTGACAAGATATCTGGATATAATATATTAAAGAACCTGATTTGAAAAATGACAGTGCACAATAGGTCATTGCTGATGATCCAATAATTAAATCTTTGATCCATTGTAGAGGTATTTTTGTAATAGTCCTGCCACTCATAAAATGCCAGATAGATTTTGATAAGAACTTCAACATAAGCTCATCTCTACAGGCACTTCAAAAGAAGATATGGTTTGTTATCATTTGGACACAATGGAAAGTTCAGTATTGAAAAGCAGATCAAGAGAATATAAAGTAAAATTGAGATCTGGTTCTATGCCATGGTACTTCCCTCTATAAAACCACACACTGACTAGGTGTTGTACAATAAATACTTCATCAATTTCTTTGAAAATATTAAATAAAATACCAGTATGAAGGAAAAGGATCAGGAATAAATGCTTGCTGTGTGAGAGCAATTAAGGCAAATTTGACATAACAAAGTATTATTTTATTGATGTGTATATATTTACCATGAAAGAGCAAGGGGTGATGTAACTTTTAAAACTCTAGAAACTGCTTCCAAAATATGTCTTTACTTAAATAACTTCAAGAAATGATGATATCTAAAAATAACTTCCACATTAAAAATATTTTTGGGGAAGAAATTTACTATTGATCAGAATTTTTAAACAAGAATATTTAAGTGGTTTTGAAAAACATCATAGATGATAATATTTAAAAGTTTTCCAAATGAAACAGGAAGTTAATGCCCAGAAAATACTTAGCACTCTACCTTGTTAAAGTATGGCACAAATTATTATTCTGTTAGTTAAAAAGTTCAGATATCATTTGTTATCCCCACATATAGTACTGACAATCATAATGTTCTTTTTTTATTCTAGTCATAAATTATGATTCTAACTTAAACTCCCCATTTTGCAATTTAAAATTAAAATAATTGATGCAGGAAAATTATTTTACATGAAGAGATTCTAATCTCTCTTTAATTACTTACAGTTAAAATACACATGTACTATGCCTGGCCAATACACACTTAAGATATTCCCCTTCCCCACAATTTACAATATCTGTAGACCAACAAGTAGGTCTCTGCTTTTTTTATAAGCCAGCAGAAAAAAAAGCAGAGACCTATTTGTTATATATTTGATGACAAATTCAATGCAGAAAAGATTAAATCTACACGATTATAATATACTCCACGCTTACAAGCAATATTAAAATATTCTGGTTTACAACACCTTTTTAAAATATTTGAAAATCGATTTATGGGGTGGCCGTCTTGTCAAGGTCAGAGGAAACTCAAGGTTCAAATTATGCCAATATTTATCGTAATATCTTACCTTGTAAGTCCTCCACTACAGTGCCAGTAGCTATATTTAAATCGATTCGGTGGATTAATACAGTAAAGAATAGCAAAATCCTTCCCGTCTTAATAAAGTAAATTAATTGCAGACAAGATTTATAAATGCGTGTTAATTTGATTTTTACTTCCTCTTTGGGAGGTCTGTTCAAATAACTGGCAAACTCCCAACTACCCACGTCGTCGATCAAAATTAACCGGTGACCACTGCAATTAGTGCTTTGATATATTATACAGTTTTATATCAAGGTTATGCGCTATGGTAGGGTATACTTCAGGCTATAACATACGCGAAGTCAGAGTTATTTATGTAATTTTTAAAGAGTCACAGGGACAAGGAGACGACAGACAATTGCATAAATAACAAGGGGCATTTATTTGCAATGACTGCAGCTGTACGTAGTATAGTCATACAGGTCATGTATGCATTAAATATCGATTATTTCCGTAATAGGTTTGACTTTTTCTTGCGTCATTAGATTAATGGGGGTAAAGGGTGTGTGTAATTAGGAGTTTTAAAGCTGCTTTAACAAAGTTTCAGTCATATCGCTTCGATCCGAGTAAAGGTATTTAACGAAATAAATACCGGGGAACAAAAGTAATAACTGGAAAAATTGTATAGTACAAAACAAAAAACGAAGATTTTAGAATTAAATTTTGGAGTTTAATTTATTTTTCATCAGTTTTGTTTACACCTTCACGCTCAGTGCTCAGTTCGATAAAGTAGCCAACGACACAGATGTCTTAGAATGAATACTCTTGATCAGTAAAGATTCGGAGACACATACGCACTATTTTGTAATTGTTGTTCTTATTGTTGTTGCTGGAGTTGTTGTGTTTTCACCTTATAAAGAAGTCAGCAGAAAACATTAATTATAGTTCACCATCAAACTTTTGATGGAAAAAAAAACCTCATAAACACCTGAACACCTGATTATTTTATTACATTTATTATGAATTACGTTTAATCAAGTACACAAGGATGCTAACTAAGATACGTTTAAAATATAGAAAGGAAATAAAAACTAGTATTATTGATTTTCTTTGGAACCAATCTAGTATTATTCATTTTCTTTGAAACCACTGGACAAATATCAATGCTCGCGATTGTCATGGTGGAAAATTTTGTAGCATAATCTATCCATAGTACAAAGTCAGAGTGCTTTTTTTTTAGTGGCAATTATGCCACATATACATTAGGTCTGATGTAATGACTAGGATTGCTATTACTGGCAACTTGTAGTAATTAATTTGTTATAGTCGGGGCATGGATTGAGATTAAATTAGGGGCTTGCTTCCTTAACGGTTCCAGGCGGTGAGAGGTGTAATTGTAACACGAGGTCATTGGGCTAAAGTGACGAGAAAGGAGAGACACCAGACAAGAATTTTATGCAGTTTTGGACTATTTGAAACGGGTGTCATAAAATGATATTTTCCAAAAACGTTATTAATAAAGGCGGACTATACAGAATTATTCTGACATTGTTGGGAATGAAATGATTTTTGGCGGGTAAAGTAGAATGCCTGATTGGATAAGCTAAACTAGGTGCTGTGTTCGCAGAAAGAATTCAGAATTTTAAAATAGTTCTCCTAATGGAACTGGCCAGTATAAATTTTTCTGCCAACTGAAAAGTTTCACTCCAAGAAATAAGAGATTTCACAATAGATGGTCCTAAAAGGGTTCGTTTCAGAAAGTGCGGTACATGAAATAAAGGGTAGATCCTACTTCAAAAGGAGGTAGGAAACATGTATAAAACATGAAGAAAAAACGAAATAGTTCCACATCTGATTGTACAGCGTAGTGATAAAGCTTAATATACAACTAAGATTTGATGACCCGAAGGGGCCACAGAAGGGATAGAGAAGTAACAGAGGTACAGAAAACGACATATCACTAGATTGGGGAAGGACAAGAACATCAGGTGAAGCTGTCATACCGGAATTCTGAGTTCTATCAGTCACTCTATCATCTGATAAACTGTGTTCTATCTGTAATGGAATGGCTAAAAATCTTTTCCATATTTCTGTAACTATTTCTAAGAGGAAGCAAAACATTCATATGTTATTTTTGTTAATGTAATTGATTAAATAGCTGTATTTTACATACGGGAGCTCGTGTTATTCTAATCTATATCTCTGCCGAATCCTCTGTTATTCCATAGCTTAAGATCATACTTTATGTTGATAAATACTCAATCATGGTAATAACAATGTGGTGGATCATCTCCTAGATAACGATAACCGAAACTTTAATGAGTAGAAAAGATCTCATACATTGTCCACCACCTCAACACAACGATATCTTAAAAAAAATATTAATATTGTTATACGACTTTGATGTTAGACACTGCACCGTACTAATTATCTTTATGGAAAGAAAAACTGTACATCTCACTTTAAATATAAAACTATCTAATACAACAAATCACATCGAATTTTTTGATGTTGAAAGGAATATGGTTTTGGAAGGAGCAATGTATGCTATGTTTCACAAATGATGAAAGGAAAACATTTCATAATGATTAACACATCCATAAGATTATTGATCATTGACCAGTTGTGCTTTAATGAAAGCAGCGTTTACTCAAAGGCAACCTCAGTTAAAAAATATAATTAAGTTCTCAAATGTGAAAATTCCCACAACTTAAGAATGTCAAAAGTTAACACAAATAATTGTGGACAGCCTCGTCCGTCATATGTTTTACGCTTTGTCTGAGATGACGTATGCAAAGAACGTGGTATTACGAGCTGAAAAAAAAGCAACAAGCTTTACAATTCAACAAATACTTTTATCCATAGAATACAAAGCAAAAGTGAAAGATAAAACGAACTTACGATATCGCGAGTAAAATAATAATCTTAGAATTACAAAAACAAGTCATAATAATTTAAAGTTATGAATAAACCTTCGTGAATATCCGAATTTCGACCAATATTGAAAGTGTTGATGTGCTTGTGGCGGCCTGTATTTTGTGTTGTTTTACCGTCAAGGTCTGAACTCACTACAAATCCTAATAAATCTCTCTGTCCAAGAATATTATTTTTTTTTTTTAATTTGCACTCTGTATTTTCAGAGAAAATTCACTTGAATTGATTTGACGAAATAAATTTCAGCCCAAAATGAACAGTACTGGCTTTCACCATGGCCTATTCATCGTCACTTCAATTGTACGATTTTTTAAAAATTGCAATTTGATCGCCTTTTTACGATGTAGAAAACATTGTTCTTGAGACTATGAGGAGCAATGCCAAGTGAAGTTTTCTAAATTGAAGAATACGAAAAACGATGCTCGCTTTTACAAACTCTCCGTTTTAGTATCTGATCTCTGGTTTTTCGGCTAAATTAGACTAAGAATTTGATTCATCGATAGTATTCTGCTGTAAATCGATGTTCAGTCTCGTCGTCGTTGGAGGCTTCATTAATGCTGGTAGGTAGTTGATGTCTACCACATCTGCGATGGTACCTTATGTCAAGTCTGGTCATGTTTAGTACATCTGTGTTTCCAGTACTTTTCATTAGACAAACGGAGTGGTTTGGCTGATATTGTTTGATCGAATCCATATAACATGTATGTGGCCACAAGAATTTTATAGTTTCCTTTCATTTATTTTTACATTCCTACCCACCACGATCTTCTTGAAAGCGTCTGACGACATTTCTGCATAAAACTGGTGGATAGTAAGACTTCTAGTGCATCCAGTGGGAAACGGAATCGTGAAAGATGTAGGAGCCCGTTAGAAAAGGCTATAAATCCAGCACATGCTTCAAACAGTTTGGTAATAAACAATTAAATAATTTCTTATAAATTATCGGAGTACATAATACCCATCAACTGGTTTTGACCTTACTGAGACGATGTTCACTCGAAAAATCAAAGCCAAATTACTCCAGCTTACAATGAAGCCAAACAACAAATACACCAGGGAGCAGGATCATACATCAAACATGCACAAGACCTATAGTCTTGATCAGAACAGACATGAAAATCGAGATCTTGCACTCTAATAAAGAGCGGAATAAAAACAAACATGACACTCTGTTTAACCCAAACAAAACAAACGTCTTGTCCCGTAAGGCGCCAGTCTTGTGTAACCAGATAATCATTATGCCTGACTTATAGATATTTGAAAGTTTAAGGCCGTACATACAATAATATTCGATAACCACGATCAGCCGTGAATACAGACATGGTAGAATCCCATGTAACCACACAAAACGACCAGTACTGAAAAGGAGATTCATTTAATATGCTGTTGGGTAGTGATAGTATGCACAGAAACTAATCATTTGTGTGTTTCGCCCAATGGGTAGGAGCGCTCATGCATAACAAATAAAATGATATCCTTCTTTAAAAGGCAAGGACTGTTCACACACCCACGCAAACACATAGACTCGCGCGCGCTCTTTCGCACCCAGAAGTCGTTGTATGGAGGATACTGAGAGCCAGACGAGAATTAACATTAGCCTCTTGATTACATTACAGGGCTCTCGTGAGTCAAACGAGAATACCTATGTTTATTGTTCCACAGATTTAACAATTGAATAGTGTTATGGAGCCAAAGATTTACATAACCAAAAGAGAATTTACACGCCTGTGAGCGAAATGGGAAATGTAAGGTTAAATTTTGGATCCTGATAGACGGTTTTAGTGTTGACAAATTTCTATAGCCTTATGGGAAATGTAATACTAAATTCCTATTGAATACAATCCAACACACCCTCTACAATCCAGCAAAAACGGCAGTAGTATTTATACACACATTATACTTACTTACATGAAAATATACTATCATACAAGAAGAAAGGAAGGATCTAACACTCTCACACACAATCATACACACAAACTGAACTATAACATACAAAGTTTGGAAGTATTTATAGACACACTACCGTACCTTCTCAGCCAAAGATTTACACAGCCAAACGAGAATTTCACCGCCTGTGAGCTCACAGGAGAAGGGGTAAGAGGTTTTAAGTTTAATTGGGTGTGGGGTAGGGTGGAGGTGGAGGTGGAAGTGGAGGAAAGTCAAAGGCCTATATAAAACGTACACAAATAAATCATAATCAAACAATTGACAAAATATCAGTATCAGGCTTTTATAGAGATGTGGGTGGCCCTGAAAAGAGCTGTTGGATGCTGTCGACCAAGTAAGAGGTCTCCACAAACTGCACCTCCTATCGTTCTTCACTACAAGCTTCTTGTCGCGGTGGGTACATAGATTTAAAAACTCTTGAAGCACCCTTGTGTCACTACATATATTCTTCTCTTCCAAATAGATGTGTTTGTGATTCGTGTGATTTTACTCAATGCCTTTACATATACATGGTATTCGAGTTAGACAGTATACCTGAAACATGGTTTTATGACTCTACCATTCTTTACATCTTGTTGAGGCGTCTAGAGCAGTGGTCTCCAACCTTTTTATCACCGCGGACCGGTCAACGTTTGGTAATTTTACCTCGGCCCGCTGAGGTGGGGGGGTTGATTGTTTATTATTTAGATTGTTTTGATTCAATAATTTTAATTTAGCTGTATTTAAACATGCCTTCAAAATAAAATACAGTGCACCAAAAAATTAATATAAAGTGATTTAACATTTTAACTCACTAGAACGCTAATTCAGTGAGAACCCTCAACTTGTTTATTTGCAACAAGACGGTTCCATCTGGGGGTAATAGGAGACAATGTATGTTGTTTATGTCCAGTTTATTCCGTTGTTTTATTTTGGTTGCTGTCATTGCAGAAAACTCGCTTCACACAAATAGGATGAAGGAAATGGCAATAGGGATTTAAGTGCTGTGGTGGCAATCTCAGGTATTCCGCTATGACTTTAATCCAAAACACCGGCAGAGTTGTCTCAAAAGTAGTTTTAAGTCCCCGGTCATTTGCAATCTCCAGCAGTTGATCTTCTTGCACAGACATGCTAGATTCGTCTGGTTTGTTGACAAATGGGTCGCGGCTCTTTTTCTTACCAGTTCGTGGGTCTGTTGTTGTTGGGAAATAGCGCTTGAACACTTTTAAAAGCAAAGACAGGCGATCGTGCACCAACTGAGAGAATGAATGCTCATGCTCAGTCTCGCCTAAAATTTCCGCTAATGTCTGAAGTCTGAAACATGTTCAAAATTCCTCTGTTCACGCGTAGTCCACACAACTCCAGTTTGTCTTTAAATGCAGCTACTTTGTCTGCCAACTGGAAAACAGTTGTCATTTTCCCCTGAAGGGACAGATAGAGTTCATTGAGCAGGTAAGCCAGTTTTGCAACCCATATCTTGTCACTGAAATGTGCTGCCAGAGTTGACTTTTTTCTGAGAGAAATCTTTGCAATGGCTCTCGTAAATCAAATACTCTGGTTAGCGATTCTCCTCTGGTTAACCATCTTATTTCTGTGTATAAGAGAAGGCATATGTGCTCTGCGTCCATCTCCTCATAAAGGTTCTGAAACAGACACAAGTTAAGGACGTTGTTAATAACTTTAACAACATCAATCAATACACTGTTAAATTTCAGTGATATTTTTTGGATTGTCAGCATTTCCCTGTGAATGATACAATGCGTAGATTCATTCTCATGTGCAACTTCCTTAACCGAGCAGTTAAACAAGACAGTCTTCCAGTCATGACAGCAGTTCCTTCTGTGCATATGACGACACAAAAGGACCATTTTAGTTGTCCTGATATAACCATCCAGTGACATGAACAATTCTGCTCCTATTGTGTTGGTTGGCAAAGACTGAACACATAACAAATCCTCATGCACATCCTCCTGATATAGATATCGCATATAAACAAGTAGTATTGCCTTGTTGTCGATATCTGTAGATTCGTCAACTAAGAGTGCGTACCACGGTGATGTATTAATCCTCTCCAACAATTGTGTCTCTATGTCTTCGGCTATTTCCTCAATGCGCCTAGTCGCAGTGCTAGCCGACAAAGGCACATGTGCTATCGTTTCCACAGCAGCTTCTCCTTTAAGTTCACGGCAAATGTCTTTAGTGGAGGGTAGGATCAATTCTTCACCGTTAGTTAATGCAGTTTTAGTCATAGCAATACGGTTAGCCTTCAAATATGATGCTCTCAGTGCATTATCCTTTATTGATGTGGTGGCCCTAAAATATTTCTTCTCTCCTTTGTGTTTCCGTTTTTTTTTCTTTCAAATTTAGCCAGGGGCTTGTCTTTTAATCCAGGGTATTTGGCGTTCAAGTGGCGAAGCAGTTTTGAAGGCTTCATTGCTTCATTCGAGAGCTGGTCGCCGCAAACTATGCAGATCGGGGTTGGCGTGTGGGAATCACCTGTACCAATAAATCCATATTTCAAGTAGGATTCATGGTATTGTCTGTTAAAAGTTTTATGTTTCTTTGATGTTGAAGGCTCTTCTTCTGTCTCTTCACTGGGCCTTTTCTTTTTCCCAAGGAAACTTTCTAACGACGTCTGTTTCGTACTCATTTTTGCTAATTTGTTGGTTAAATTTGAGGAAACACAATATACACGTACACCAAGCACTCTTAACAAGTACCAGTAAACAGAGAGAAGAGTGATACACAATTTCTCTCCACCAAAGCCGCTCATCTCCAGAAGTGACCTAAAACTGCTCCGATATCAAGATATTTTTCTCATGCACAGTATTGGGTACAGATTCAGGTGACCTCTCTCAGCTCCTGGTTAACCTCTCGTCCATGGCAAGTCGCACAAACCCGAGAGAAATACATCACAGTAAATAAAATGGAAATAATTTAATGTTCCTTGGGCGGCCCGGTACCATTTGATCTATGGCCCGGTACCGGTCCGCGGACAGGGGGTTGGGGACCACTGATCTAGAGAATAGACGAAATCATGGGAGAATGCACTTCTATATCTATAGCCTTGGATCATGTACCATTGTTAAAAGTCCTTATTCCTCTCTTACGAGTAAGGTCTTTCAACAATGGTACAAGATCCATGATGAAGAAGAAGATAAAATGAAGACAAAGATATTGCACTGTATCATTGAATCTTATCGAAGGAAGAACAATAACTGTAGCGCCTTGCAAACAAGGGATACAACTCTACTAATTTTATGAACAACGAACGTAACAGTTACCTCCATATGGTAAGTGTGCCGAGATGACACACGTACACGAATTAATGCAAACACTAAAATAAAGGAAGTGATTTGTTAGAACCAGAAACATCACAATGGCACGGAGAATCATTGAAACTATCTTCAATTGTTTCGTTCGAGAACTTTCCAAGAAATACTTAAGCCTACTCTGAAAACTTCAATAACGCTTTGAAAAGCGAACAAATCAGAATTAATACAGATAACAACAGACACAACCACATAGATGAAAGAAGAAAAATAATCAGGAGCAATGTTTTTAACTCCATCTGCTCATTTTCCTCCTCCTCTTTTTGATTATGACATTCTTGTTGACACCTTCTGCTATACTCAGACGGGAAAACAAGAAATTAGTGTTATAAAGATGACGTCAATACCTTCTCAAGTAGAAGCAAGAACAATGAAGGGAAAGCAGAAGTGAAAGTCAGAAATCAAGAAAATGTATTCACTTGTACTACTGATGCTCACCGGACACTTCCTTCATCACAGTCCAGATTACCATATCAACAACCTAAGAGCAGTAAGTATCGAATCGTTGGTGACTTAATGAAGAGCATAAACACTAACCAAATTAATACACTTTTAGCTGGTATTTACCACAATCCTGCTCATGCTGCTGACTACAGACGAATTCAACATTTGAGTCGCTAAAATCAAACTTAAAAGTTAAAGTCTGCAAGCGGAAAACCTTGAAATTGAACTTGCACCAAGTAATCCACAAGAATATAGTTCGTGGATATGGTACGTGTACACTTTCTTAGGAAAGCTTGTCGACAATAAACGGCAAATGTTTTGGTTACAAGGCACACATACTGTAATGTATGTAATGCTTTGTTGTTGTTGTTGTTTCATAAACCTATTACATGTATAATAGTCAAAAAATCGATTGGTATTAATTCAATATTAAATTGCTCTCTCTCTCTCTCTCTCTCTCTCTCTCTCTCTCTCTCTCTCTCTCTCTCTCTCTCTCTCTGGGCCATCATAGAAAGATACGGGACCCCCCCCAAAAAAAAACGAGCGTAGAGAAGTTTCGCTTGTCTCATACGTTGATGCATCTAGACTCATGAATGTAGTCTGAGTTTCCTCTGACTCTTGCCACCCCAATTTTGATATTTGGACATTTATGTTGGGGTGTTGAACCTGAGTCCGTTCCAAATCGAAAACTTGGAATTAGCAGACACCATTATTGGTATTGGCGCAAGGTAGCCGCTCACTAGCCGGATTAGCATAATTTAACCAGCTTTCATCAAGATATACCTGCATGAAATCGATAGGATTATAATTTATTTTCTCAGATATTGCGAGTAAAGCATTCGTTATATCTTTAATCTGCTGACAAACTAGCCAAAACTATAGGGATGATGAAATATGACATAGAACTCGACATCGCATTCCAAATCACATGACTACACAAATCAGTGACATCAGAGGTCAAATAGTTACACACACACACACACACACACACACACACACACACACACACACACACACACCATTTTGAAAGTGCAACACACCTTATAATAACGATTGTTATCCATACCAAGTTTTCCTAAAACTGATGGGGACAAAAGCAGTAGAGCGGAATAAACATGAGACGAAAAACTATATATTTACCTTGAATATAGCAGTTTCAGTTTAGTTCTTGAAACCTGTTCGTAATGGCGAATAAAGAATTCATCTTCCATTCCTTGATTTTCAGCAGTTCTAAAGGTATAGCGGGGAATAGAACGTTTGAAGGAAACAATTTTGACCCTAAACCTTACCTTGAAAATAATATCTCAATATTGATATATGACGAACTTTCTACTGATGATGTACAAATATGGCAAGTTTGATTTCTAAACTTGTAATACCACTCCAGTTGCCTCAGTGGTTAGATCGTCCGCCTCGAATAAAGGAGGTCGCGAGTTTGAACCTCGGCCTAGGTAGAAAAAAGACATAAAATTGGTACTAGCAGCTGACTCGCTTGGCGCTCAGCATTATGAGATTAGTGTAAGAACCTGTCGGCCTTTTGTCAAGATAATGTGACTGGGTGGGATATCATGCCAAATGTGTGCAACATGATGCTCAAGTGCTAGACATCACTAAAAAATGTCACACAAAAGACATCGTAGTGATATGACTGAAAAATTGTTAAAATGCTACGTTAAAAGTTCAAATCACACTAATACATATTTCTAAAGCTCTAAGGCTCGAAAGTTATAAATTTGAGAGGAAACAGGGACGAAACAGTTCAAAATACTGACATGTGAGCATTGCCTTGATTAAGACACTCGATGGGGTTTCTCGACGTATATCATCCTACCAGGATGGTATAAAATTGTTCACCCTTTAATATCTAACAGTTCGAAGATTATAGAGTGAATGGAACGTGGGAAAAGAACGCACGGTATTGATCAAAGATATGTTTCACAATAATAAAAGTCTAATTTTGTACACGATACGCCTTCTGATGATGACGCATATGAAGTTTTATGCCTGTTTAACGGAATTAAAGTATAATGAACAACTTAAATATTTTGATTAAACTTTGGCCATGAGAGTGAATATTGTACCAAAACTTTGGTAAGATGCTTCTAAAAATGCTGTTCAAGTAAACCATGTGTAATCCTTTAATCTCAAATGGCTTTACCGTGCAAAGTGCGAAATAGATAACGTGAAGAAAAAAGTACAATAATGTGTCATGGATATGACCTTCAAGATGAGAACCCCAGTGTGGACAGCAACACGTTCTAATGATGATCTGTTCTCTCAAATAGCTTGAACGTTACATAGCAGAAAAGGAATCGTGATACAAACATGTAAATATCGTACTATGATCTTGCTCATGAAGCTCTGACGCCATTATAACAATATAACAAAACGTACATACCAAATTTCATCCAATGATCTCTGTTATGTATATATAACTTATGTTAGTTTTAAATATTTTTTTTTCATTGCATGCTATAGTAAGGTATCATTGTATGCTGGACTTGACCTTGTCCAAAACTGAATTCATTTCTGCTTGACCTGACTGACCTTTTTATTTCATTTATGTAAACAACTAATAATAGCTTCATTTTTCTGTATGTTTATGATTTTGATAACAGAATTATTATTAGAGTAAACTAGAAGGAGTAAATATGATGATTTGGGTCAGGGTTTTGGAGATTCCTAAGTGAATTTTAAAGGCTATTGAGTTGTATATAAACGAGACTCATTGTATCGTTCTAGAAGGTTGTTTTCAATTAGGTAATGGTTACTTTTAGAAAATGCTATTCTGACCTGAGGTCAAGCAGAGAATTATATTATCTTGTGCCTGTGAGGAATTTACCATTACCAGTCCACATTTCTGCATAGTTTGTCCGTTATGCTTCAGTAGAGGGGGAATAGAACTGAGAAAGAATTGTGATGAAAATGTGTACCATATTAGATTCATTTAGAAAACGAAGATTATTAATACCTTTTTATCATTATTTTCATACGTCACTAATGATAAATATGTGGAAATTTATCATTGATCTAGAATCAACAACAGACGGTCGCTAGAATGTTTATATATGCGTATTATTGCACCATGGGTGGATCACAATTTGATATACCAATAGTACTGGAATATCAAATTGCTTTAAACCAACACTTTAAGTACCATGCTATTTTTCATGTATATGGTATAAAATTTTTATGTATAAATTAACTGGCATTGTTGCCTACATTTGCTCTGCATTGTACGAATAAAGACATTAAGTTTGGGCCCCTTAGGAAGTTTGTACCCTCGCATATTAGTTTCTTGTTCTTTTTAGGCCTTTGATGTTACAGGGAAAATGGCGGTTAACCTGCCTGGTTAGTAAACGTCTTATTAATTGCTATTTAAAACAAATATTTAACACAAATATAAATACAACTAATTTCTGACAAGCAAACTGATGACGCAGGTATTCAAGGGGTATTTGAAACATTCGGAATATTTTGTTGTAAATGTCTTAATTCTTAGAACCTGTCAATAAATTCATCTCCAATCGATAAACAAACTAACGTTCTTTAAAATGACATTTATCCGCACGTGCAGAATACCGGACAATAGTAGATATGTTGCGTGTGACTGTCAAGAAAATTGTGTGCACATGGTCATCCCGGTACCAGTATCTAACTCTGCTAGTGTCTTTGAATATATGTATGCCTCCAAAATGTTACCAACATTTATGAAACACGACCGAATCACATATTGACTCATATATACGTTAGGTATCCTTCAACTCCATCACAACTCACCTGTACTTAAATATTTTTCTCATTTTTTTTACGGACGTCCTAAAGGAGCATTTCATCCAAACTTTGCCATAACCTTCTTGTAGGCCTGATGTAGCCCTGAGTGAATTTGTGATGGTTCCCATTGTTAGAGATTCTTTGAGGGGTAGGGTTTTTAATCCGTCACGCAGTTTGAAGTGCAATTTTTCAGTGTATGAATAACATAACTAAGCGTGAATGAAGATTAGCTCTTAATGATTGGAGTACAAACCGGAGAAAGTGCTCACAGGTGCATGTGGAGTACTTTAGGGAGATATATTAATATAGAAATGTGATGCACAACTCTCTGATCATCAAAAGCCATTCATATTTCTACATCCCAGCCCTACTCTAATAATGGGGATAAGACTATGTCAACTAAAGTACATAACACATAAGCAAATAATCTGAATAGAATAATTGATCAACATGCCTGTCTCATGAGGATTTACATAATAAGCAATACGTTGTGCATTAATTCACCGAAAACTACGAGATGAGTTGTATTCATACATTTCTGAAATATATTTTGCTTAATCTTCAATACAAAAAGAACAATAATCATTACAAAAACTTCAATGGAAGCGCTCAGATTAGCCTATATGCACATCGTCATACAATAACCACAATATATATATATATATATATATATATATATATATATATATATATATATATATATATATATATATATATAGAGAGAGAGAGAGAGAGAGAGAGAGAGAGAGAGAGAGAGAGAGAGAGAGAGAGAGCAAGATGCACGACGATCCATAAAGACTACAAAACATGATTGAGTTGTATTGAATTCATCTACATTACAAGAAGGCAATGACTGCAATAAACATTCAGAGACTGACCATGACGTGTCCAAGGTTTCATGGTGATCCACTGAAAACTGAAACTAGCCGTACATTCACAAGATTCTGTCATACCAATGCTCCATTCAGCTGCAAGATACACCGGGCAATAGCCTTGTTCATACTGAACAACTTGCACTTTCCACATAAAAGTGAGCAAGGATCATTGACATTTCTACATATTTTTGCATTCTCACTCAATTCGGATTGTGCAGTCAATAAATGAACTAATCTAGCTATGATAATGTACATTTTTGGAGCCTGCGTCACATTCACATAACGATACTAATATTGAATGTGAATCTGGATATCAGTTATTGAAATAAAATATTTTTCGAAGACAAAAAGCAATGAAACAAATGAATAATTGTCAAACTTAAAGAATACACGTTCAGATATCTGTTATGGTGTTGTCCTCTTCTTGATAGTATTGTGATATTTTCGACAATATTCACTCCCACTGTAATAATAAAAAAGATGAAGACGTATCAAACATATTTGCAGTTTTAGGTGTACATGATCGAAATGTATACGATGTTGACTGGAATTGTCATATTTTCCAATGAAAACTTTTGGGAAATTAAGCAAAAGGTAATTCCTTCAAACTGATGAAACGTCGTAATAAAACACATGAGAGGAAATACATTTTCACTCACTGAATTATCATTAATTGGACTGTTTGTCAGAGGTCTAGTTGATAATGTAAGTTAAAATTCACGTTAATATCTATTTCAAAATGCTTTACTCCCGCCATTTCTGTATATTTAATTATTATTAAGTGTATGCGCATAGATCTGTTAATAACGAAGCGTAAAATGATTGGTCATTATAAGCATTTAGTTTCTTTCAACATAATAAAAGTGTATTAGGCATATGTGAGGTCATAAGTCACAGTTTGTTTGCGAGTTGTTTGTTAAGATGAGGTTGAATTTTATTAGGAATATAAGATCCTAATTTTCTTCCATGCTGAACTTCACGTTACGTTATGGAAACTAAGTCAGCGTCATATCCATGGATTGGCCGGGAGGCTACTAGCACAACGAATAACTCTTTCTCGGGCATCAATATCAACAGCTTTTTTCCTAGTGTGTCTTATGCATGAGACCTACCCTTAAACATAAAATGAAACACTCTCACGATATACATAACCGACGGCTTGGAAAAAAAACAGCTTAAGAAACGTGCAGAGCTCTTGATACAATAGTGGATAACATTTTTTTTTCAAGACACTAAATTATTGATTGCAATTGATCATACATGATAAAAATAAAACGTTATACGTGACAACCAAGCAGGCTAAAGTTATTCATATTTTATCTAGATAAGAACTATAAAGAAGGAAGTTAAAATCAAAATCCTGCGAATGGAACGTCTCGGTTTTAATTGATATCAATTATGGTGGACACCAGGGATGCAAGTTTATTGATGCATTTATTAGCAATACCAGCTGCTACAAGAATTAGGGACTAGGGTCTACAGCACTCACTGCAGTTTAGCTGTGTTTCGGCCAGGTATGAAAACATAGTATGTAAATGCTTCAAATGTCTTACATAGTGAGAGACGTTTGCGGAAGATTTTATCACACTAATTTTAACAATAATTTCAGCTTATAAAGGAGACTGCTTGAAGTAAATAATCTTGAAAATAATGTTATCTCCAAACTGTTTTATGCGTTGTGCTTTCACTATATTGATGGATCATAATTATTTTTACCTAATATTTTATTTGTACGCTTGAAATTTTATGTAAATTTTGTAGAGGTATTAAAAATGTTAATGAATTTTAATTGAACAATGGATACAAATTTGATAAGTAACATAGGAGTTAATAAATTGAATAAAACATCGGCCAAGAGATCTAAGGCGCCCGCTGATCACTGCCATCTCAACTTGTACGCTGGTGTTTTATTGAGCTCGGTTAACGTGAGTATGTAATAAAGTTTACCAGTAGTATCCTGTGGGCCGGTGGTTCTTCCCTGGTTATTCCTCCATCGGATGTACTAGCCGCCATATATAGCATATCATGTACTGAAAAAAACTGCGATAAGCCCAGAACAACGACATCAACGTTTAATCACAAACTTTAAATGAAAAGGCTGAATGAATTGTAATCAAGTACTTTTACTGTAACACTCATCACAGAGAGAGAGAGAGAGAGAGAGAGAGAGAGAGAGAGAGAGAGAGAGAGAGAGAGAGAGAGAGAGAGAGAGAGAGAGAGAGAGAGAGAGAGAGAGAGTACTTGTAATATAACAGATCATGGAATACAAGTTTTTAAATGTGAATGTACTAGTATTATTAGACTGAAAATGGATAAATAATGCTGGCTTTTTCAGTGTAAAAGGAATGAAAGTTGTTTGCTTTTCTGTGTAAAATGGATAAATGTTTGCTTTAAAGGAAAATGTGTTACTTGCTTTTCAATGTAAAAGGAACAAAAGTGGCTTACTTTTCTGTGTAAAAAGTAAATGGTGTTTGTATTACAGTGTAAAATATATAAATGTATAAATATTGCTTGCTTTTCAGAATAAAGAAGATAATGCTGCTTTCTTATTGGTTGCGTTTCAGTGTAAAATGTATAAATGTTGCTAGGCTTTTCAGTGTAAAAGAAATAAATATTACATGCTTGTGTAAAAGGAATATATTTTTTATTTGCCTTTCAGTGTTAAAGAGTTAAATGTTGTTTGCTTATCAGTGTTAAAGGGATCAATGTTGCTTGCCTTTCATTGCCAAAGGAATAAATGGTGTTTACTTGTCGGTGTAAAAGAGATAAATTGCTTGCTCTTGAGTGTAAAACATGTCACTTGCTTGTCAGTGTATAATACATAAATGTTGCTTAGTTTTCAGAACGTATCCACAACAACAAAAGACATGGTAATACATCAACATATCTCATCTTCGACTAGGAGCTTTGAGATACTGATCGTCTTTTATTACGTTATTATCAATACAAATCTAACAAAGACCGAATTACATACACAATGATTTGAGACATCATTACCTCCCTCTTGCAAGTTTATTCTACATGTCTCTTATTTAATCTCAACTGTCACCCTTTAGCCTCGAAAGCAGTTATGTTACCCGATGCATCAAGGCCATCAGAGTTGAAAAGTTTTTCAATTTTACGAGACACACAAAATCTAGCAAGTAGCAATATGTGACAGTGCTAGCTTAAACATTCCAGAGAATTACAAAATATATGTAGAGCGACCATTCATTTTCATGTAAATAATTGCAATGTTTACATTTATCTTCGTCAAGAGAAATGTACCTTGTGTCACAAGGAGATCTTTCGTTTAAAAAGTCTTGGCAAGCATGTTTTAGCCGTTGTTCACGTCTACGTTTAACATTACAACGAGTAGCAAATTGTTTACCTGCTGCTGTATATTTCGAACCCTTTTTTTTACTGATTATATACATGTTTAGTCAGTATGTTTCATAAGATTTTTCAAGATGTATTTAGATACAAAAATGCAAGTCAGTGCATTTTTTAAAAAAAAATTATTTCATATACACTGACCAAAAACAAATGTCAGTAACAAATGTATTAATGGACAGTTTCAAAACAATGTCAACCGTGTGCAAATCTCTGCTTGTGTCTTGCTGATTTGTCAGCAAACTATACTGGTAGGATAAATTTATTGTCTTCCAGTGTATCATAGATTCCTTATTACACGACATCTTCAAGTTTAATATAGTATTCTTCTCAGCGGTAGACATATATAAAATTGCTTAAGTTAGATAAATTAAACAACTTTCTTTACATGGAATCAATACCTTTTACCTCTTGGTTTTCGAAAAAACAGTTAGCCTGGAATAAATTACAAGTTTCAGAGATCCAGTAAAGGAAAAAGAAATATCTGATGGAACTTGGGTGGCTTTAGCATCTAATTTAGTCTCTCTCTCTCTCTCTCTCTCTCTCTCTCTCTCTCTCTCTCTCTCTCTCTCTCTCTCTCTCTCTCTCTCTCTCTCTCTCTCTCTCAATAAAATGACTGGCTTCCAGAACACATCCAAGAACTAAAACTAGACCAATCTGGACGCCCCAAACAGTTTTCGCATGCTAAACGACTTTTGTTAGTGTTCTTATGTTTTTCTTAAGTATCTACAGTTTTAACAAGAACTATATTAAGGAACATCATGGGGCTGAAACTAAATAGGATTGCTATTGGTTTAATGTGTTTGAGTACGGTAGATTGTATGAAATATTACAAACAATGCGACAGGTTTATGACCTAAAGCTCACTGTTACTAAAACTGTACCACTGAACAAGTCTTTCGCATGATGATGAAATCTCCCCTCAGTATTTACACAAGGGATGTTTACAGATGATTATAGCTTAGTTTGTAAAAGTTTAAATTCACTTCGTACTTGTTACCTGAGGAGTATATAAATTGCTCAACAACTGCCTAGCTGGAGCTTTGAAAACTGCTATCAAGAAAGAGACTTGAAATCAATGAGCAAACGCAACTGTCAAACTTGTATTAAGTATTTATCTTTCTTGCATACGATTAAGAGAAGACGACAAAATTTACTCTTTGATTTTGAAGCACATTTTTTAAAAATCTTACATACTAGAGGGTGTCAAAATCTGTTAACTCAAGACGGAAAACAATACATTTTTTTTTATTTCTCATATTAATATATTTACCTATGTGTAATGGTACAAAAATCAGTTTATACACATTGCATTGTAATAGTACATGGGGAAAATGTCTTTGTCCACATCAGTAATGTTGTTCTCCATGAAAACAATTATTCAGAAAAACAAAGTAAATATATCTCCACTAACAAGACATGTTGTTCTACGTAGACATATGAGCAGACAACATCTTCTAGCACAAAAATACAATTTTTAAGGTAATAGAAGTTGTGTAACTTTAAGATGTTGCTGACTCTGACTTTACGAATGTACGACTGTTTATGACCCCCTGAACAACGTCTTACAAAATACCTCAGCATATAAATGAAGCTAATACATTGTTTGAATTACGAGCGCACGGAGGACGCATGCAATTTCACAATATTTCTGGACATTATTGTAATTACCCTATAATCTTACAGTAAGTAACAAAAGCGACCGAATACCAAAACGTTTAGGAAAATTTTAATAAATAATATATTTCCATTCAATAAAATAATAACATTTAAAAAGAACTCACAGTTTGTTAATTAAATTCCAAATGGTACTAAAATTCCATAACAATATCAAAGGTATATTGTCTTGAATGAAGAACAAAAAGCCTAGAATGTGAATATATGCTAACAGCCTTGATGCATTATAATTATATAATACAGAATGCTTTTAAATAAGTTCACATTAATTTCATATGGTGATTTTGTCCAAACGTATCAATGTGCACATGTGTTCAAATGAATATCTACAGTAAATAAATCCTCTCAAATTTTAAAACGAACACAGGTAAATGACTGATTCCAATACAATGTTAAGTAAACATAAACAATTCTGATGTAAACAACCTTAATATAAAAACTTAAAGACGCAATAAGAAAAGCAGGATGAGAGTCAAAAATTCATTTACAGAAAATGCTAAGTATCAAACAAGGTCATGTCTTTAAAATTTTAGAAAAGAACATAAAAAAACATTAGGATGACCAGGAGGAGTTTCTAAGGGAAAAACCAATGTCCCGAACTAAGAACCAAGGACCATATTTACAAGTATTATCCTATGGTTTAGTTTTCACTCATGGTCACAATTAGTTATGTAATATGTTGTCTACAAAATGACTTTTACAATTTACAATTATAGACAAAAATGACACAGAAAATAGAAGATATACAAACCATTATATATATATATATATATATATATATATATATATATATATATATATATATATATATATATATATATATATATATATATATATATATATATATATATAATTTCTACCTCTGTAGAAGACTAGAAACAATTGTTTTAATACTATCGGCAAAATTTTACTCAATCTAATTAGCTTTTTGTATGCAAAATAATGAAATATTCTTAAACAAAATAAAACAATTTTATTTTATAAACTCTTAGTTGCCTAATGTCATATTTTCTGCGGATACAAAATATAATGGTGCTAGTCCTGGAATTCTTAGTCTTTTTTGAATGTTTAATAACTGGAGGGTGTGTAAGGGTTGCGTAAGTGACATGTAACAAATTACAAATTAGGTAATTAATATATTGTTTGGCTATCGAACGCCATAACTTTGCAAAATTGTCAATATTTTGTAGATCAGGTGAGAGTTAACAATACTAGAGGAATACATTGAAACTAAGTTGTTCTGGTCCTTATATAATATGCAAAATATCCCAATAGAAAGCTGACGCTATTATTTCTATTTTTTTAAATTCAGTGATGTGCAATATTATGATGTTTTATCTTTATTTTTTGACAAAAATATATATTTGCTTTTACTTTAGCTTATTTATTTATTTTACTAACGTTTTGAAATATAAATTCTTTAATATTAGAGTCACACACACATACACACACGCACACACACGCACACACACGCACACACACACACACACACACACACATATATATATATATATATATATATATATATATATATATATATATATATATATTTAGTCTGTACCCAAATAAAAAAATTCCATAATATGTTCAAAAAGCATTTTGCACAATTACCTCTTCTTTATATCATCCATTTCCCGACCTGGTATGCTTTCATTGGCAGTTACTATGCATTCTGCATTGCACAGTTTTGCAGCAGTACTTGGGAAAATTACTTCTTGATAGCTGCTGAAAGCAATGTTCCAAAATTGGAATAGTTTTTTCAAAAGAGACACTATTTTATTAGTGTTTTTTTTATCTCAACTCCACCACACATATTTGTTCTTGAAGTAACTGGAAAAGGGTCTACATGTTTGGAAGTTTCAGATTTCGTTTTGTTTGAGTGTGTGACTTGGCAAGTATGATGTTAATGAGGTTATATTGAATTTGATTTTCATCACTCTAGAGATTGTGTTTCTTCTCTTATTATAATTAAATATGGTAAATATGTTTCAGTCGTCATAATCTTCGACGAACACATTCATGAGTACAACATACCAGGCCTATTAATCGTTTAGTGTTGTTGGCTGCTTTCGCTACTATTGATTGATGTTATTGACTCAGACGAAAACACTGTAAATATTGAACCTGTTTGGACTTTTTTGTGCCATAAATATGACAGTGTTGTTTTAAGCAGTCAAATTACTATTCTTTGTGTTGGCATAATTTCTTCAGTATTTTGGTTATTTGGAGAAGTGAAATAAATCAAATAATTACTAAAATGCAAATGTTGAACTGCTCGAGTGTAGGAGAATATTAAATAAAATTTATTTAATAAATATTATCCTCAGATCATTTAGAGCAGCATCCATCACTGTATGTTCACCTACAACAACGTAATACAACTGAAACAAACTCAAAATATGTTGATCATGGGTTTTAGTTATTGCTTAAATTAACATTAAAATATATAACAATCGCTCAACCATTATTTCAAAATGTTTGACAACATACCCAGGCAGATTTCTTCTTTGAATACAGATCTGTAGCTATATCACGCCAAGAAGTACTCAAATGTGATGTTTACACAAGTTAAAATCATTACCAAATATACAGTGTATTACAGGAAATATACAGACAAGCAGTAAAGACAATCGCAAATATAGACTGGCGTTCAACCAATTGTTGGATGTCTATCAGTAATGAGACCTGGGACCCATCTCAGATTATTGGCGATTTTGAACAAGGGTGTGGCTTTTCTTGCTTAATATGTTTCCAGGTTAACCAGGCAAAGGTGACTTTCGCTGTATCAGGCTGTTTGTGACTTTCGCTGTATCAGGCTGTTTGTGAATTTCGCTGTATCAGGCTGTTTACCGAAGTAAAACAGCATGGTCATCAAGAGGAACACCACTTAAAAGGCAACACCAACAAGTTCTGCGCAAGTTGATAGCTCTGCCTTTCCTTCCAGAGGAACACATCCCTATCACATTCAGCAAGATAAAGTAAAGTGTACATGACACTTTGCAAAGGATAATGTACTAGGTTCAAATATCTGAAACATCAATCGTCTATGGCTAATACCAGTGAAGTGTGTCTTTATTCGTTACATCTGCAGTAACAACGACGCCGAAGGCAGGCTCAACTACATCAAAATCGAGTAGTCATCGAGAACCTAACATGTTACATAATATGACACCTTCTTCGTCGGGAGACATTTTTCCTTACTCTACAAGAAAATGAAGCATCAAATGATAAGTTGAAAAGATACCAGCGTTAACGTCCAAGTCCACATTTTTTTTCACTCAGAGAACAGTACGAAAAAAGCTCTCTGCTAGTTATAAATTGAGGTTGTCTATGGAATCACTCATGCTCTAGCACCAACCAGCTTACAGTGATTGAGACAGTGATCACACAAGGACTTTCCATGTAAAAGAAAACAGGCTGTATGCTTGTATACTTATTTCCATCTAGGACTGTTTCCTATAATAAGTATGATTTTTTATTCATAATAAACTTCTTCTTCTTCTTCTTCTTCTTCTTCTTCTTCTTCTTATTATTATTATTATTATTATTATTATTATTATTATTATTATTATTTGGTTTCGTATCAATTTTATGTGTTATAATTAAAAAAAAGTTTTCAAATTACATTTTGTTTATGATTAGGTCTTGTTTCAAAGTGCAATAATGTTTTATAATTAAAGGAAACAAACCAGGTATTGATTGTGTGTTGAATACGATAAACACCATTAACTTTATTGACGTCTTACGTAACAATAGGCAAAATATCTGGAAATGAGTGCTGCTGAAATAAACATGGCATTAATATTGGGTCGAAAAAGACATACATCCATATTCTTTACATACATACACACACACACAAACACACACACACACACACACACACATATATATATATATATATATATATATATATATATATATATATATATATATATATATATATATATATATATATATATATATATATATATATATATATATATAATACAAAATAAAGTGCCTTTAAGGCAAAATATCTTACAGCCGGCTCTGTCCAACCAAACCAGGTATTGGTTGTGTGTTGAAAAATACATACATCAATAACTTTTACTGAACAATCTTTCAGCTGTAGAAATATGTGAAATATACAACTGGATATGTTTTAGTTATGTGTATTATGGGATATAATTGTTTGACATATTTGTTGTTCCAGTATTTATTCAAAACTATACAGATAGTGAGATCTATATATTATAACGTCATGCTATCATATAAACATTTGCCTTTTTCAAGTTAGTAATTTTTATGACTGGACATACAAGTTTCATTTATTTATATGGTACATGCATTGACTAACAAGTGAGATTATACGTGTCGGACACAGATACATGAACGAAGCTGTATTTATTCTGTAATAATAATCTCTTATAGTACTTCTGATGAAGTGATTTAATATATAACGAAGCACATTCATATGTGAGCATGCCAAATTTATATTGCTGCATTCATATTTGACCGTGTCTCGTATGCAACACAGCTATAGTCATATTTTTAGCTTAAAATAACGAGTCGTAGAACTTTGGTGTCTCGTTTGCTGCTGTTGATGGCGACGTTGGCTAGAAGGACAGTATTAGCTTTCTCACAGTGAGGCATGTAAGCATTAGGACCAACTGGTCTGCAACGAATAAGGGAGCTTTTGAGGAAACTTTTGGCTGACTGGGAAGGAAGTTGGTTCCGTGACCATTGGACAAGATCTGTCAACCGGATATACTCCATCAAATGGACGCACCCAGTTACATATTTCCATTTGTTAAATTAATATTCGATATAATTATATGAATGAAATCAGTATTTCAATATCACGATAAATTATATATATATATATATATATATATATATATATATATATATATATATATATATATATATATATAAAGAATACAAATCATATGGCGAATAACAACCCTCTCAAGCGTACTGGATCCACCAAGGGATCACGTCTGTCAGGGATTAATTAAAATAGATGCAATAAACTGACGACGAACAGTACGAAACTAGTAACTAACTAGCCTAAGCGCTTTCGACTCTTAATGAGTCTTTTTCAAAGGCAAATACAAAACATAGTTACGACAAACAAATAAACACAAACACGTTGCGTTTGTAAACCTCTACATTTCTATCTTCACATGTGTTAAAACTATAAATACAACCAGCTTGTGTAGACTAGTTGCGGAAACTGAAAACGTTGTATAATTCCCTAAAAGTCTACAAGCCAAAGCGACATCTATTTTTATTTTGTGTACATATGTAACGCAGATTATATCCCGGATATTTGGTTCTATACCGGTTATTCTTATAGTAAAAATTGAAGGATAAGAAGATTTAGAAAATGTTAAATTCTACTAGTGCATAGTTTTCATTTTCTAGTCTTCTTGGTTTAGACCGCTTGGTTTCAATGTTCTAAGGCGGCGTATCCAGTATGATTCCTTTTCCTTCCTGGTTTCGGAACTCCAGCTGTGGTTGTTGGCAATAGCGATAAGTATTATATCACTGAAAGTGTGGCCAGGGGAGGAGAAGTGTTCTGCGACCGGGCTTCTGTACAGCTTTTTTGTCATCCAATCAGATCTATGAAGGTTTATCCTTATGTGTAGCTTTTCAGTTTCTCCCACGTACTGAAGGCCACAGATCTTACATGTGATGAGATAAATCACATTCTCTGTTTTGCACGTTTTGTTTGGACCATGTATGTTTAGTTTTTCTTTAGTCACTGTGCTAGTGAATGTCTTGGTCTCTATCATATGTTGACAGGTTTTGCATCTTTTATCGCCACAGGGTCCAGATTGACTAGGTTGGTTTTGACTAGCGATTGTTGTTAGCTTTGCCCTGACTAGGATGTCCTTTAGGTTTTTTGGTCTCCGGTAAGCTACTACAGGTTTGTTCGGAAGTATTAGGTTTAGTACGTCTGACGATTGCACGGTTGGCCAGTGGTTTGCGATGATTTTACCTACTTTGGGATTGTCTGGGTGATAGGTCAGAATAAATGGTATCCTATCAACCTTTTCTTTCTGTCCATATCTGAGTAGATCATCACGGTTTGTTTGTTTGGCCCTTTGGATTGCCTCCGCAATCAGGTCTTTGTCGTAGCCTCGGTAAATTAAATGTTTAGCCAGCTCTTCAGACCTTTCTATGAATCTTTCATCGTCGGAGCAAATTCTGCGTATCCTCAGTGCCTGGCTATATGGAATGTTCTTAATGCAGTGTTTTGGATGACAGCTGGTTGGGAGAAGATACTGGTGTTTGTCGGTTGGTTTCGAGTAGATGTCTGTGTGTAATTTGTTTTCCACCAGTCTGGTTGTTGTGTCCAGGAAAACATGGTTTGAGTTGGAAATTTCTGCCGTGAATTTTATTGAAGGATGGAAGTTGTTTGCCTTTGAAATGAAGTCATCCAGACTTTCTCTTCCATACTGCCACTTCATTTCTATATCATCGATAAAGCGTACCCACTGGTATGGTGTACGCTCAACCGATGCTAAGAGCTTTCCCTCAAGTTTTCCCATGAAAATGTTAGCATACGAAGGGGCCATTTTAGTACCCATTGCAGTTCCATTGATTTGTAGGTAGTTTTCTTCATTAAATTCAAAGTTGTTGAGTTTTAGGACAAGCTCCAGGAGTTGGATTAAGAAGTGTGTGGGTGGATTGTTTACAGTTCTTGTTTCCCATGCTTCGCTGCATGCCTGTAACCCTTCGTTGTGCGGTATGTTGGTGTACAAAGATGTGACGTCTAAGGAAGCAAGTAATGTATCTGGCAGTAATGGTTCACTAGCTTTGCTTTTTATGAGATAATCTGTCGTGTCTTGAAGATATGATGGTAATTTGTGGACATGTGGTCTCATAAAATGATCTAAATATTCTGATATCCTTTCTGTGGGGTGCCCGTTACCTGAGATTATAGGTCTGCCAGGGTTTCCTTGTTTGTGGATTTTGGGTAGAAGATAAAATCTACCTGCTCTTGGGTTTTCTGGGCTTAAGTAGTTTTTGGTTTGCTGGTCTATGTGTCCGCTTTGGTACGCCTCGTCAATAACATTAGTGATGATTTTTGCATATTCCAGCGTTGGATCATGGTCCAGTTTTTGGTAGAACCTAGCGTCACTTAGTTGTCTACTTGCTTCACTAATGTAGTCTTCCCTATTCATAACGACAACAGCGGAACCCTTATCTGCAGGCTTAATTATTATGTCTGTTCTGCTTTTCAGTGAGTGCAGGGCATCTGTTTCTTCTTTTGTCAAATTAGAATATTTGTTAGTATGGTTGATATGTCTGGAAATATCGTTTTCAACCGAGTTGATAAAGGCTTCCAGATTCGGAATTGAACTTTTTGGTGGGGTCCAGTTACTTTTCTTTCTAAATGTGGGTTGGTCGCAGCTTATATTTTCCTTTGATTTGCTTGGTGGTTGCAAGGCAAAATGGGCTTTGAGTCTTAGTCGGCGGATGAATTCTTCATGTGAGACCACATGTCCACAAATTACCATCATATCTTCAAGACACGACAGATTATCTCATAAAAAGCAAAGCTAGTGAACCATTACTGCCAGATACATTACTTGCTTCCTTAGACGTCACATCTTTGTACACCAACATACCGCACAACGAAGGGTTACAGGCATGCAGCGAAGCATGGGAAACAAGAACTGTAAACAATCCACCCACACACTTCTTAATCCAACTCCTGGAGCTTGTCCTAAAACTCAACAACTTTGAATTTAATGAAGAAAACTACCTACAAATCAATGGAACTGCAATGGGTACTAAAATGGCCCCTTCGTATGCTAACATTTTCATGGGAAAACTTGAGGGAAAGCTCTTAGCATCGGTTGAGCGTACACCATACCAGTGGGTACGCTTTATCGATGATATAGAAATGAAGTGGCAGTATGGAAGAGAAAGTCTGGATGACTTCATTTCAAAGGCAAACAACTTCCATCCTTCAATAAAATTCACGGCAGAAATTTCCAACTCAAACCATGTTTTCCTGGACACAACAACCAGACTGGTGGAAAACAAATTACACACAGACATCTACTCGAAACCAACCGACAAACACCAGTATCTTCTCCCAACCAGCTGTCATCCAAAACACTGCATTAAGAACATTCCATATAGCCAGGCACTGAGGATACGCAGAATTTGCTCCGACGATGAAAGATTCATAGAAAGGTCTGAAGAGCTGGCTAAACATTTAATTTACCGAGGCTACGACAAAGACCTGATTGCGGAGGCAATCCAAAGGGCCAAACAAACAAACCGTGATGATCTACTCAGATATGGACAGAAAGAAAAGGTTGATAGGATACCATTTATTCTGACCTATCACCCAGACAATCCCAAAGTAGGTAAAATCATCGCAAACCACTGGCCAACCGTGCAATCGTCAGACGTACTAAACCTAATACTTCCGAACAAACCTGTAGTAGCTTACCGGAGACCAAAAAACCTAAAGGACATCCTAGTCAGGGCAAAGCTAACAACAATCGCTAGTCAAAACCAACCTAGTCAATCTGGACCCTGTGGCGATAAAAGATGCAAAACCTGTCAACATATGATAGAGACCAAGACATTCACTAGCACAGTGACTAAAGAAAAACTAAACATACATGGTCCAAACAAAACGTGCAAAACAGAGAATGTGATTTATCTCATCACATGTAAGATCTGTGGCCTTCAGTACGTGGGAGAAACTGAAAAGCTACACATAAGGATAAACCTTCATAGATCTGATTGGATGACAAAAAAGCTGTACAGAAGCCCGGTCGCAGAACACTTCTCCTCCCCTGGCCACACTTTCAGTGATATAATACTTATCGCTATTGCCAACAACCACAGCTGGAGTTCCGAAACCAGGAAGGAAAAGGAATCATACTGGATACGCCGCCTTAGAACATTGAAACCAAGCGGTCTAAACCAAGAAGACTAGAAAATGAAAACTATGCACTAGTAGAATTTAACATTTTCTAAATCTTCTTATCCTTCAATTTTTACTATAAGAATAACCGGTATAGAACCAAATATCCGGGATATAATCTGCGTTACATATGTACACAAAATAAAAATAGATGTCGCTTTGGCTTGTAGACTTTTAGGGAATTATACAACGTTTTCAGTTTCCGCAACTAGTCTACACAAGCTGGTTGTATTTATAGTTTTAACACATGTGAAGATAGAAATGTAGAGGTTTACAAACGCAACGTGTTTGTGTTTATTTGTTTGTCGTAACTATGTTTTGTATTTGCCTTTGAAAAAGACTCATTAAGAGTCGAAAGCGCTTAGGCTAGTTAGTTACTAGTTTCGTACTGTTCGTCGTCAGTTTATTGCATCTATATATATATATATATATATATATATATATATATATATATATATATATATATATATATACATGCGCACGAGTATGGTGTCAGATTTATTCATCGTTCAGTCACAGTGTAAATAAAGATATCATCGACTAAATTGCTTTCAGTGTCGTTGCTGAAATCTCATCCCAAACCGACTTGTTGTACTACTTCCTTTGTCTTTTCTTGAATGTTTCTGCATGATTTAAATGATGTTCCACATCGAATTGATACCAATGAATCTGATATTTTTATCCCACTCTTTTGCAGTCAGCGTTTATGTGTTCCCTAGTAAACGTAGTGATCTCTTATGACTGGGACAAGAGTGTTAAAATGCATTATTTATATTTCTGACCAGGTGGCCATTTAAAACCAGATGGCAGTTCTTGAGAGAGAGAGAGAGAGAGAGAGAGAGAGAGAGAGAGAGAGAGAGAGAGAGAGAGAGAGAGAGAGAGAGAGAGAGAGAGAGAGAGAGAGAGAGAGGTGCTGTACCTCGATAATGATTTCGGAGACTTGTTGATTAAACTCGACAATTTGATGTAAATAAATCTCCTGAATTATACTCAACAGCCTCCTTTAAAGTCTATGTATATGGTATATAATTAGAAAAATATCCCGGAAATGAAGCTAAGCAACATTCCAGAGGGCTGTTTAGATGCATTATTCAAATAAACGAATTAGCAGCCATTTTGATGGCAGATTCGTTCACGTTATTCAAATAATTTTTGGTATGGTTTAAAAGTGTCTTAATTTGCATATTCTAAATTAATGGAGAAATTGTAAAGGTCTATTTGTCTGCTGTAAACAGAAATAACATAAGAACAACATAAGGAGAATATTTAAGTATTATTTACAAAATAACTTACAATTCACTCAAGTCAGCACACTTGTAAGTACACATATTTCAAGACAAATTCTCTTTACAGATGATATGGTTGTGTGATGGGATCTGGTTCTAGCACCTCTAATAAAATTAAAGATTCACATTTACAAGTCGCCAGACAAGACCTAGTCAAAGATGCCTCTACAGTGAAACCAAATACCAGTGCAGGATTGGTTACAGAAACTACAAGCAGTGGCAATCGCAAGAAACAGAAAAAAAGTACTAAACGGGATTCGGGATCTGAAGGATACGGATCAGAAGATAGTAGCTCGGTTACATCGCAGTCAGACATTGCACCCTATCTAAAGAACATGCCTAAACCTCAGACAAATCATAAGCATACCCCTTTAAGGACAGTGTCAACCATCCAACCTGAAAATGACGAAGCCCTTATTAGAGCCCACCCAGAGTTGAAAACGGTTCTAAAGTCATTCGATGACTGCCTCGATCTTCTTGGCCAGAAGGAGAAGTGGAAGGAAGATCATAATGAAACTTATTTTGACAAAGTACAAAAAAACCTGAAACAAAACTTACTTGTCAACTTTCAAGATGTTGACCATGAAGAGAAAAGACAAATTATGGGAAATCACCTTGTTAACAAAGGGTAAGTAAAAACAGTAGAATTTGAGACAACTGAGAGGGTAGTTTTACAATGGTAGGATTACAATTGAAATACAATTTGAAATGTAATACAAGAAGACTTTATCTCATTCATTCGTAATATGGCATACATGTTCATGACAAATACTTTTTAACGTCCAACCATTCTCGACAGTTTTAACATTGCTGCATAAAATAAATCATGAATTCGCTATCATTCTCGGATTTCTGCCTCACATAGATCTCTAGCCTTGTATTCCTCCTGCTTGTGCTTATGCAGCTGGAGTAACTCAGGCCTGATATTAACCTTAAATAAAGACGCCAGACATGAACATGTTTACTTGCACCAATCCTTCAAATGTCAAAATAGGAAGTTTTATTGTAAGTTTTGCTTTTAGTATGTCATTTCTGAAAAAGGTTATTTTTATTAGTATGGTGCATTTTAAAAGCATAACGTGTGAATATTTCAATTCACTACCTGTTTAAAATATAAACTGCATTTAATGGGGTAGATGCCAACTTTAAATGCAAACCTTTATCTTCAAACATTATATTTCGCAATGTTCGACTTGACAGTTTTTAATTTTATTTTCCATTTATAATTCTATAAGGAAATGGTTTAGGGTAGATACCTGCAGTTAAATTTTCCATACCCATAAAATGGAACAAATATTACATTAATATTCTTCATGCTTTTCATTTTCTCTCTAGCAAAATTTGCCCTGTCTACTGCCAAAATTATATGCTTTCAATATTTCATCAGCATTTAATGGTCTATAATTATCTGGTCAGTTGTACATATTTGGAAACGTTAGGCGGAGTTGTACGGCCTATACTGAAAGCTCTTCGTATTGCTTTCCTTTTTAACAAAGGTAAATTGGGAGATTCCCGAGTTTTGCACTTTTTTGCATTTATAAATTTGGTAAATAGAAAACGATGTCTATTTTTTCTGACTTTGATCACACAAAATCCACCATTGTTACTTGAAACACCGCGTATTTAAAACATGTATACATTAGCGGTTAGTGCGTGTGTGTGTAATTTAGATTTTTAACGTAGCTTTAATATTTTTTCAGTCATATCGATACGATATCTGCTGTGTGGCAGTTTATAGGTATGTCTATCACTGGGGCATCAGTAGAGTAATAAACATGTAGAGTAATATCCAACCCATTCACATTTTCCTGACACAAGGCCGACCAATTCTAAAGTTAACCTCTTAATGCTGAGTGCCGAACGATGCATCTGTTCGTACCATTTCTGTAAGTCTTTGGTATGGCTCAGCCTGGGATTGAACCCACGACCGCCCGCATCCGAGCTGACGCTCTAGCCACTAGCCCACCGGATCGGTCGATTTTAGCGGTTAGAAGGATCGATCTATAATGATGTCGCACTTAAAATATTATTGTGGATAATATGCATCTTCATTATTTTGGAAAGTAAAGTTTGGGAATTCGGCTTGAATAAATGTTACTGCATAAATGTCCTTCTAATCGTAACAAAACGTTCAACAAAAGTATACATATTCAACAGTTAGAAGTTGTTTAACGTATTGATGGCAGTATTTAAGTTTTTTTATATTTACTAAATGTTTTTGGAAATAAAATCTTATATTGCATGCGATAAAGCATAACGTATTTTATTCTTGCCCTCAAGTGCCAATGCATAATTGCAAGTTCATTGATGCATTAAAATATGCAATTCAGAAGCACAAAAATCATATTGCATTCTCATGCAATAAATAGACAAAATTCTTTAATTATTTCAGATTTCCAAAACTTCTTTTTGACTTTTACGAATGTGTCACCGATGAGGCAGATATACAAGCTTTTGACAATGGGTTGGCTCAAGAAGCATTTGATGGGGACGAAATTCTCATGGTTCTCGTTACACTAAGAGAAATATTCTGGAATTTCACTGATAGCTGCCCAGCTTTTAGCAAGTCAGTATCGGAGACCGGACTTTTTAAATATCTGATAAATGATCTGTCAGCAATTAAGGATGACGGCTTGGACGTTTTGGAGGTAAACAAATTTGCATTGCATAGCGCTTTGGCTGAGGAATATTGTGATATAATCTATCTGTCTATCCACCCAAAGGAAACACATCCTCCTAAACAGCCTAGTGGAAATTCATCCAAACACAGGCTAAATATATCATAAACATCTGGAAGGGAAATTTAATTTGTTAGGTCCCTTCTCTATAGTCTCTGAGATTAGGTAAAAAGTCGGACATATAAAATGTCAATGATATGAAGGTTATATATATATATATATATATATATATATATATATATATATATATATATATATATATATATATATATAAAGAGACGTTTTAAAAAGTTCAGCAACAATAAAAATTGTATCTACTTCCTGTTATGATCTCATATAGAACGCATGTTGGTAGTTTGGGTGAAATAGATATTGGAGATTACATTCTGAACAGTAGACCTTATACATTTTCATATGGAGTTCTTACTTGCTGGAACACTACAGTTCTTTAAACGACAATACTTGCTATTTATATATGGGCTATCTACTTTGACGTTGTTCGAAAGAAACTTTTATTAAAATTTGTTCCAAATACGTCTTTTCCTCTTTTAAAGATTTATTTGGGTAATTATCTATGTGTTATGGAGAAATATATAATCTATTTTGGTGTTTCAACCGAGACTAAGAAAGTTTGGTTTTGTGGGGTCTGTGTGTTTGGAGTTATCAAATGGCTCGGGTATAAATTGTTGGTAGATTTTATAACATCTTTCAATAACAACATAATACATCAAGAGTTTCTTTAAACAAATGTCGTTCCTAGCGCGTGGACACCATGTCCTAGACGACATGTCTGAGATAATCAGTCAGATGTAGAAAAAAGTAAGGTTGGCAAAACATGTGGATTTCTCTGTCGCATGGATAATGACAATAAAACCCCTTTCGTCTGATACATGAATTACGTTAATGGTTTAATTGCATGCTGTAATGTTATGAAGTGACACTTAAATACTTCATAAAGTACTTCGGAATTCGATTTATGAAATAAAACTTAATGTAATAAACATTCGGTTTATTAAGCAAGTGATCGATATTCATGACACCAAAACTATTAATTTTTTTATTATTTAAATCTTCGTTAACTCATTAGTATGTAAAATACAAAGTTTATATAGATAAATATTAATTTAGAAATATACTTTTGTAAATGAGTTAGTCTGAATTAAAGAAAGGAAAATGTGATACTGTTCTAATTTACTCAGCAGAGAAGTTAACCGAATGCGTGAAGGAAAGATTGCATTAAAAGGAAATAAAATGAACGTCAGTATACATGATATGCTATCACGTGTCATGAATGTTGCAGAAAAATCAGGTAATTGCTATTGAGAATTTGATTTCTCTGATTGTGAAACATTTTCAAATTCTACCTTGAGTAAAGCAATATAGAAACTCGTCAGCACTTAAATTCATATATCCATTGTCATGAACGTTTTATGTGTGCTCTGTGATGTGAGTCGATGGACTAAGTGTGATACAGCAAATGGGCTGATACATTAAGTCTGTCTGACGCAAATGTTTTGATGCACTTCCTACACAATATCAAATGAATGTTTCGTACCACTCAATGAAGCAAAACTTAAAAATAGTTTTGGTTTTAGCATTTAGTACATGTCCTCTTTCATTTGTTTCCTCACCAGTAAGTATTTAAGTTTGCGTACCTATGAATGAATTCTTTATCACCTCACTTCCACACCTTCTTAAACAGTTCCATCCATTAGTTGTTGATGAGCGCATGGCTGTGTAGGTTAGTTCCCCTACTGCAAGAACAAAACAGACTCTCATACAATATATTTCTTGACGTCAATATGCACCCCATATACAATAGCTTTGGTTTCCCCAGCCGACCCCTCTAAGCTATACCGATGAAACTTAAAATGTATGCCTTTTTATCACGACTGGACATTGTGTCTTGAAAAATATCTACTCATCTGACCAGTATAAAGGTTGCCACCATTTCAATATAAGGTGTGGCTGACCATCCGTCGGTCACACCATTCTTCTTTAAGAAACTCTAGATTATTTTGTATGTTATTGTAAACCTTTGTATGCATTTGCTTAAGGAAAATCGTAGTGCCATTATAAGATCTGGGTTTGTTAAACTATGACTTTTTGAGTTTTTTCTCCATATTTGACAATGGTATTTTTACTTCATGCCTTATTACCTTTGTACATATTTTCACAAAACTAGGTATGCTGTTCTGTGGTTCTACAATTTGTCAGCAGCTTGAGAATTGTTCAATATTTTAAGTCTGTTCGTTTGTCTGTAAAACATTCTTGACAAATAATATCTTCAAAATTATTTGAAGCATCCTCAGTTTAGCAAGCTTCCATCTATAACATGATACGAATGTATGTTCCATAGAAAATACATCTTCTCAGATTAGTCCTTTTGGAGTTATTTCCCATGTTTGGATATTGTCCTTGCAATTCATATCTCCTAACATGATTTAGGTATCCTTATGACACATTGAATGTGTACGTGTCTTAACTAAACAATTTGGCTTGTGAAAGAAAAAAACATTCTTTATATCTATCCAAGGAAAAATCCATAAGCAGTTGTCCCACTATAACATGTTTACTTAGAAATAAATGTCCATTACCAAGTATAGTCTTCATTAAAGTCGTTACTAGATCATACCCTGCGATAATGAAAAGTGTTTTAATTCACAGGAAGATCAACGTCGCTTTGCATTCAACTCTGCCGTGGCGATTTTGCATAATTGTGCTCATAATCCAGACACAGAGAGAAGTATCTACCGTGATATTAAAGCTGTTGACGGCCTTCTGCCATTTCTAAAGTCAAAGCAACCACGTGAGTAGTAATATCCAAACTCAGTCCAAAACTCCCCAAAAATAAAATCAGGTGAGAAAATATGCTAAATGAATTTATGGCTTATAAAAATTATATATCTTCGTATCCTTTTTTATTTACTTTAAGTTCTTTTTTCTAATATATAGATAAATATTAATTTAGAGTAGCTTTGAACACAAAAATAATTCTACATTATATTTTAAGTACGTGTAAACTATTCGTAATAACAGAAAATGAGATAGTTCACACTACAAAATGACCCGACCGTGTGTATGTAAGAGAAGAGTCTGGTCGAAGACAATCATCTTGTTTGTTTTGTTTCTGTTAAGTTGCAAACCATAGATAGTGATTCTCACAAAAACTAAATTTTATTTTGACCAATCATCCATTAAACCAGGTTAAAGTCTTAAAGTCTAAAATATTTCAGTATGTGAAGCAAACATTTACCAGTTGAAGTATATAAAATGAATGCATTTTTCAGAGATCCAGATGGTAACTCTTTTGGCCTTGGCTGACATGATTGATGACAACGAGTGTGACAAAATCCAAGGGAGCGAGAAGGTTTTTCAGTTTCTGAGAGATATGATTAAAGAAGCACACGAGGCACCAGATCGTCGTAAAGAAGGTTTTCATGCAAGTGAGCTGATTGATGGCCTATCTGGGCTTGCCAAAGCCGAGAAGAACAAGCTACTTATAATGGACACCAAACCACTGGGCATATTTCGTCAAATTCTGGAGGATGGCCACGAGAAAGAACTAGCATCCGTGTGTCGTGTAATCAGAGAGCTGGCATTCAGTCAGACCAATATTGTAAAAATTAAGGTATTCATTTACATTTAAATGTAGCGTTATTTCATCATTTTTGATGGATTGCCAACTCTTGTGGATTTCGTTGTTTATATAGACCGTACAATTAGATACTCTATAAACCACATTCCGTTCTATGACACAAGTGAACAATGTCCGGCAACAATTGCATTTTAAAGACCACAAAGGTAATATCATACAAATAAATTATTGCACATACTTTATATACCATACTTTGCAGTTTAAAATGTAGATAAGTTATCTTTGATAACTTTAAGTGCAATTTGTCTTTATGACCAGATTTAATTAATATTCTGGATTCATATGCCTTACATTCGCAGTTCAAGATAACATGGTCTTTGAGTACATAAATCAGTTTGTATCTTTCTAATTTGCATGATACAGGTAAGTAAAGCAACTGGAAGATAATCTAAAACTGAATTGTTGCAAACATAATCAAAATAATTAGGACCCTGGCTAACAAAGTCAGAAGGGCCCGATAGTGATTATACTGTCTTTCTCTCCGTCTGTGTATCCGTATGCCTATTAACGAGTTGGTTTCTGTAAAAATACTTTGCTGCAGATATCTAAATTTTCAGGAAATTTGGTAAATAACTCCAATATTGATGCGACCTTTGAAGAGATTTTTTTATTTAAACCATATCTTATCATATAAAGTAGTTATAAACGCTGATTCATGTGACGTTGACATTGGTTTTGGCAGCGTAAATTCTACTATAAATTATTTTGTTCAACCAGACATATTCTACAGCTTTATGTTAATGATATCTTGCATAGAGTTAGATGTTTAGTATCACACAACATGTTTCTAAGGGATTATATCCCACAAATGTTTGTACCTCTGAGATTGGCGTCTAAAACACGACGTTAGTAACTCATTAACACCTGGCGCCACGTTTGTGCGTCAGGATGTAGTACGCTACTACAGAGATTTATAGCGTCAAGGTCATTTAAGATACACCAAAAACGGGTGATATTGAAAATAGACTGAAGTAGCTCTGCAGATATACCAAATAATTTCGATTTTCTACTCGCATTACAATACAGAGGAAAAAACGTATTTTTTCAGACCCCAGCTTTTTAAACCAAAATTTCGCCCGTCTAACTGTCACCCTTCTGCACACGAGCGAGCGAAATAGCCAAAGCAAATGACGTTTCTGACATAACTAAGCATTATGTCAAACGAAAATCACTTGGACGCATATTTATTTGGATGTAGATAGAAGCAGTCCCCAAATTGAGTTTCCTACTCGTATTTCAGATGAAAATGACAAACATATCCAGAGACTAATGAGTTACGAATTATTTGCTTTTTGCCATAAAAGGCACGCAGCTTTATGTCAATGAGACCCTAAAGCTGCTGAATTATCAACGCAGTGTTAATTTGGGACTCTGTGCCCCATGATATCACGCATGACTGGTGTTCTATTCTGCATCTAGATTTTCAACACAATTGGTGTGGCGCTCCCTATTATTTCTAGCATTCAATAGCCTTATCATGGAGATATATCCCGATGCGTGCCATTAATTCGTACTGTATTTTATCTTATCTTTACTATGGTCTATTGGATATCAACCAAACTTCTTAGCTTTTTCACATTGTTTAAGTCTATAATAAACATGATATTCAGCATTCAACACCAGTTGCAGGAGTTATGACTGCTGCCTTCCCAACCTCCTATTTATTTAGCAGCATAGCTAAACATATGCCTTAATATTAATAATCATATCTTAACTGAAGTATACTTTTAGCGCTCCATAACTTTAGTTACAGGAGTTTTGGTCCCAGGTTGACTTGTTTTCTGCAGCATTAAGTAAGCATCAATTTATAACCTTCAACAAACTTTTGGCATGCATATTTACATAATTAGACTTTGAATGAGTTTCATTTCCAACGTTTCTTCTTTTTTGAAACGTTTTTGTCACTGCATACTACAAGATTTATTTTCTTAGGAATTTTCGATTTCAGTCAGAATGATAATGTAAACATGGATCTTAATGTTTTCGTAATATTTGGATCAACGTCGATTTTAGCAACACATGGATAAATGTCCACTGAACGGGTATCACATAACATCGGCATTAACGTCTTTGTTCATTGCTCTGCTTGGATCATTGGGGAGTGTTGGGAAATTTGATACAGACCAGCTAACAACATTCGTTAATACTGCTCAATTTATTGCTTTGTTTTCTAACAGAACGAAGATGTGCTGTGCAAGAAACTACTTGAGCTTCGAGCTCACAGAAACAAAGAAATCAGTCTGAGTGCTCAGGGTGCAATTTTCCAGCTAAAACTAGATGTGAGCACAACAACAGGTGAGTCCTTTTATCACTTTATGCTATTTCTGTTCTTAAGGTAGCCACTATGAGTTGCATATGATATACACGGAACACTATAACTGCTGAATGTAATACATTGGATAACGTATACAGCCTTTGCAACTTACTGTGTAACTCATTCCAATTATATCATTTTTACACCAGCTAACGCCCTTCGTTTTTATTTTAAGCCAATGAGTCATTATAAATAACAACATGTGTCCATTTTAGCAGGTTGCATTAACAGGAAATCCCCATTTTAGTGGGTTTAAAAATGACTGAAAATTCAGAAGAATATATTTTAGCCAAGCGTGTCATAAGGTGTAAGAAGCGTGTGATATAGCAGTATGCCTCTTGTGCATTGCGAATGTTATCCATCCATATTTACAGAAATCACTTAACCATTTAAAAGCACACATATCAGAGAATATCATGATAGCAAAAGCTTGCAATTGCATGCAAATGGTATATGTCCGCCATTAAACGTGGTGTACATAAACAAGAATATAATTATCTCAAATTGGGTGACACAATAATTTAGCAAACGTGTATACAAAACTTGAAAGCCCTTTCCGCCAATCTGTTGCTATAATTATTGGTCACCATTGATACAATATCAGATTTGCCTTTCTTCAAAATGTGTTTTCTATTTAAAAAATTCAACCGACGTTAATAAAATTTGAAAGAGATGACTTTTAAAAGAAATGTATGGTTATTATTTTGATTTATATCAAGTCGCTTTTTCTTAAACGCCGATGCACATGTTTATAGCAAAATAATGGAGACCTCAAGGCAATTCACCGCTTTTATATGGCTGATTTGGATTGGCCATAAAATAGCACGTGATTGACAAGTCAGACAGTTCAAACATATCAGTCACTTTTGTCTGTCAGATTGTACTCGTCATGTTAAACCCGAATCAAATGTGGCAGCATCATTTCTGGACTCTCATGTTTAGGGAATTTGCCTTCCAAAATGTGGCTACTTGATGTGAAGTAAAGTGAACGCAAGGAAAAGTCAACATTCATATTTTAAATACAAATATTCTCGCAATTTTACTTGGTCTTCTTCTTAAATAATTTTTGCATGACACGTACTAATTATATGTTATGAAAACATTTAAAACAATGTTCGAAATGTGCACAATTGTAGAATAACCTTGTTGTTTTATTTAAATGTTGGCTTCAAAAAATTGGCAACTTGACAATTTTATGCTTTTATTATCCATTCAGACCATCCCATATGTGTTTAAAATATATTATAAAATTGTTGTTGAACATTTTGACACATGCCCTCAAAACCTCCACCAGCCTATAAATTTCTTACATATGTATGTATGATCTTACATCAAAATCGGGTAATCTAATGTATAATGTCAACTAGTACAACAAATATGCACCTAATTGACACAATTTGATTACGAATGATTTTAAAAAGTTTGCTCAATAAGCAAAGTGGAATTTGAACTTGAGCCTAGAATCTGCAAACATTTGAACAGACAAATGGGAAGGGTTATGTGTCAATATGGCATACTGCAGTCATCCGATAAAACAATGTACTAATAGTGTGTTTGTTTTCAACTTATGTGAACTATCACTTTTGTATGGAAAACTGATAGTTTTTATCCACATTTTACTCGGAGCCTTGTTTAAATAAATTAGTGTAAAAGATAATTAGATATTATTATTTAGTGTTAACATTTCTTTTCAAAACATTAATAAATAGCTGGTGTTCCCGAATAATATCTTTAAGTCACAATATGCATTCGTTTAGACAACTTTTGATTTTGTAAAGTGACGTCTTTTTAATGTTTGTCCTTAATATACAGTTCGATAATGCATTTATCGAAATATTTGATTTATTTATAAACTCTTGTGACACCACTGTTAAAGATAAATCGCAAAAGGTTTTATCTTTTATCATGACATTTGTTTAAATGTGCTACGATATATTTAGAAAGGTTTGGCTATATAGTTAATTTGTCAGCGATGTGTGTTGGAGGTAGTAGTGAATGCTTTATTATGCTCTAGATTTGAAGCTAGACTTAGGACACGTTACCACATAACAGAATAACAGATAAGATACATATAACAGATAAGAATAACAGAATAACAGAATAACATATAACAGATAAGATATATATATATATATATATATATATATATATATATATATATATATATATATATATATATATATATATATATAAGGCAATGTAATGAATAATTAATTAAATGTGACTATGTTATAGCTGGTTTTAATAAATAAATCCAAGTAGGTGCCCCTGGTGATCTCCCACCTATTCCCGATGTGGAAACACAGGGAGCTGCATTTGGAACTGATGTATCCAAAGGTATAGCAACAAAACAACGTAGACCTCTTCCAAAACGTTTATCACGGGGAGAACTTCCATGGCATGTTGAACATATCATGATTAGCTACAATTGGGACAACCAGAAAGAGATTTTGAAAGTAAGTAGATCCTTTGTCTCGATGCAACTGCTAATTCTATATACATTTGATGAATGTGAAATGTATAATTGGTTTTAGAAATCATGTATTGTTTTCTTGTCCTAGCATCCAAGCAGAATGTTTTGTTGTTTTTTTTTTTGTTGGCGTTTCTTTTCCTAGCATCCAAGCAGAAATTTTTTGTTTTTTTGTTGGCGTTTCTTGTCTTAGCAGCCAAGCAGAAATCCTTTGTTTTTGTGTTAGCGTTTGGTGTCTCTGCAGCCATAGCTTAGGTGAAACATATTCATCACTTTGTCGGGATCTTAATTTCATAACTTCTGTTGTCATATTGACGTATATTTCCAGCAATTACTTTACGTTTTCGATTTTAGCCCAGACATTATGACATTGTTACATACAAGTTATATGTTTTATATATCAGACTCAGTGACTACTCCCGCCGATTCAAAATAAAATGACATTGTGTTTGAAAAATATGAAAAATGAGAATGCAATGGCAATACATCAATATCATCAACTGGAATTTTAAACTTTTCTGCAAAGTAAATAATATAGAGATACTGTTTTCATTTCAACGAGTTTGTTTTTATTAGAACGCTAAAGAACTTGTCATAAATCTTGTCAATGCATTAACATATTTAAATGAACTTCAAGATTATTCAGCACATGGAAATTGCGCACTTACCCTCCACACCCCACTCCAAAGTGTATAGAATAATTTGTTTCTTATGCATTTTAAATTTCTGTTAATTTTTTATCCATGAAAATATGCTATGTATAATTGCATTTTGGACTTGACCTTATCCAAAATCAATCTTAGTTATACAAGACAGTAACTTTTTATTTGGTAAATAATATATAGTTACTATTTTCCTTTGATTGTAAGTAAAATATTGAGATCGTTATCTTATAGTCAAGCGCTACGGTATTTCACATGGATGAGACAGTTCTAACTGATGTTTACCACATTCATTTTTATAATTTTATCATCAGATTGTATCTGTTTACAACTTACAATTTTCGAGAAATAAACTTTGGGCCTACATCCTAGCTCTTGTTTTGTGTCATAGCTTTAAGTAAAACTTGTTTACTGCAAACATTATTCATTCCTGTGACAACATATTAAACGTAAAATCAACGCATGTTCGCGCGCGCGCGCGTGAGAGAGAGAGAGAGAGAGAGAGAGAGAGAGAGAGAGAGAGAGAGAGAGAGAGAGAGAGAGAGAGAGAGAGAGAGAGAGAGAGAGAGAGAGACTAAATTAGATGCTAAGGCCACCCATCACTTCTTTGGTTGATGTGAGAGAGAGAGAGAGAGAGAGAGAGAGAGAGAGAGAGAGAGAGAGAGAGAGAGAGAGAGAGAGAGAGAGAGAGAGAGAGAGAGAGAGAGAGAGATATTATCAAAAATACCGTTGTTCTTGTAATTTAGATAGCATGTTAGATCGAAAGCGACACTGAAAATTACAATATATTTTGCTAGTTTCTGCTGATAAATATGAAATGTTTCTTGGCAATTTTAATAAATCAAACACAGTAAACCTTTGTCGCATAGGGTAATAAAAAGGTATTTATGTCACGATTTCGCTTTCTGATACATGCAGAAAATGGGTCCTAAAAACAAATGCACCCCAGTCCCCAATGCAGCGTAATTGCGGAACAAAATCTTTGCGAAATGATTGATAAACTAAATGTACTCTATATTATAGTGTATTCCATAAAAACAATTGCGGTTTTGTTTTTCGTGATTAATTCAAAACAAATTACAAAACGTTTAGTATATTTAGACATGACGTAATCTAATTTAGAGCAAACTTGGGTATGTTTCATATACTGAGAAATTAAAACTTTTAATGTTACTACTTTAGCAAGAGAAGACTCGTGTTCTTCAAAGTTTAATCGAAGTTTTGAACGCTGTGCGTGTTATCGAGAACTTGATAAGTCTCACGTTTATCTTTGGATTTTAACTGCTTTGCATCTAAAATTCTTAAGCTTGTTGCTTACTACTTATAATTATTTATAAAAAGGAATAGTGCGAAAGTACCATCAAAGTTGATATTTGGACTAATTATCACTAACTAAAGCTGTCAGACAAATTAAAAGGTGTTGACTTGCCAATAAATGCAGTTAAATTCGAGAGGATATGCAGTGGCCGTCCATTGGATTGTTTTTAGTTTTTTCCCTTCAGAACAATGCAAAATGTCTGTATTGCACTAGTTTACAATATCTGAAGATGCTGAATTTTACGTGATATCCACTAAATTATATAACACTAGTATAATTTTACTCGTCTATTATAATTTACAAAGTTAGAATGCAATTTTACCTCTGGAAAGCTTACTGGTATAAAAATATTTGATGTGAAAGCGGCATATGTGACTGATGCCGTACCTCTGATACACTGTTTGCTGTAACAAGCAAAGCATCTCCGTGTAGTTGTTCTTTATGCAGTTGAGAACATGTTTTGTGCTATGTTTATAGTGATTGAGACATTGGTATAATTTATTATTTCATCTTAAATAACTTTAGCAATGATATTGCCATATGTATTAGCTATTTACATTTCAGTTCTTTCGTTTCTTCAAGGCGTATTTGGAGCTGTCATTCACCGGTGGAATTAAGACCGTTTTGATGAAAATTTACATTTTAAAAGCTGATGCTTTCGTTCAGTTAGTTATGAGAAGAACTGATTCTTTGAAGAAGCATATATATATATATATATATATATATATATATATATATATATATATATATATATATATATATATATATATATATATATATATATATATATTAAAATAAGGATGTAAACTGTTTGAAATCAAGTCAATTATCCCACACACTTTTTAAAAAGTATCGAAGAGATTGTGTCTGTCCGTTATTATATGTCATCTAAACCTCGTGGCGAAATTACATAAAACTTTGTACTTGAGTAAGCCTACAGTGCACGCGACCTCTGCTAGACGATTGATTTTCTCAGCTGTTCCTCCTGATGTACCCGGTAGAGTGCCAGGGATTACATTCTCTAATTATGTCATTTATTCTGATATAAAAACTGGATTACTCATAGGTAAATGTTTAGCTTTTAGAACTAATCATTTTGCTTCTACTGAAGATTTACTGTCAACTGGTTCCTTTAATTCCACATTTGTAGCAACAAATAATTACATAAAAAAATGCCACCTAGCAAAATTGTAAATTCATAGTTGTTAAATTCCAATTGATTATCATTTGGAAATAATATATTGACTAAGATAATATATGCAATTAGGAAATTAAGGCACATATATGTGAACGTATTTTGTTATGATCCTGAGTCACTGTTGGTAATGGTAGGGGTGTTGTGAGTACCAAATAAGCTAGTTTGTTAGGAATTTGATGTGTGAAACGTGTTGATATGCAATAGCGAGAAATTTCAAATGCTTTAGTTTTGTCTGTATATATTTCAGATCAAAGATTATCTTGTGGAACGTGAGTACAATGTGTGGTTGGATTTAGAACATATGCACACCTACATGCTGGATGCCATGGCGCAAGCGGTGGAGAAGGCTTTCGTTGTCCTTGTGTGCTTCTCAGAAAAGTACAAGCTTAGTCAGAATTGTAGAGCAGGTGAGTCATATCAGGATTTTCCATGGAGGTTTTGTCTGGGAAATCCCAAATAAAGTTGTTTAGTTTAAATAATTATATATAATTGCATCATATATTTCTATTCTATAAGTAATGTTCTTAGAACTTGGATGTCTGTTTGAATATGCATCTATTATATATGTCGCAATCGCGATCAAAAGAGACACAAGGGTCTTTTAATTAAGTAAGGAATTTGCTGGTCAAAATTTATTAAATAGTCTCCATCGCTAATTACGTATCAAATCTTTCAAAATCAACAGATACGTGACCGATATATCCTGGGCCGACTTTGCCATATGAAAGCCTGAAGTGGCAGTTGCAGAGTACGCTCTTTGTCAGACATGCAATTCCATTTTACGTCAATCTCACCATATCCACTTCCCCAAACATGATATCGATTGCAACGTATTTCATAGAAGCAATTGAAGTAACACGTTTCATCAAAAGTAACTGATTTCTTAAGGTTTGTTTTAATGCCGTAATACATGGGTTTGCTTTAAATCCATATCTCAGTTGTACATCGATACTGCTTTCCACTTTGCATATGCCCATGTAAAAAAGTTTTGATACTTTTGTTAATATGTGGATTACTGCATGGTATTGCTTTATATGTCCATCGATCAGTTTGCTTCTCAACAACTTTCATACCAAATTTTCTTTTTACAGAAGCAGAGTATGCATTCTATAAGCAAAAGGAGATTATCCCATTGAAGATGCAGGCCGGATACAATCCAGACGGCTGGCTGGGAATTCTTCTTGGTCCAAAACTCTACTATGAATTCTCAGAAACATTCAATTTTGAAGACAAAGTTAAGGACCTGCTGAATGCCATAGATAAACTCCCAAACAATGTAAGTTTTTTCTTGAACTTTTTCAATGCAAAGTTATTATGTAATAGGTTTAAGGGATGTGGATGGAATATAATTATTTTCAGAGATTAATGATTCTATGGTGAAAGATCATGGCCTCAGTAGCAAAGGGCTTAAATGAGAATTAGTGCAGTTTCAAAAATTATAGCTAGCAGACTTGCTGAACAAGAGACAATAATATGACTGTAAAAGTTTGTTACTTATATAGCAACATATATGATCTTTTAAACTTACATGCCAACAGAAAGGGCAACTCAATTTTGGAGCATTGAGAAGGTGGCAAATTTATATCTGGACCTTTCCTCTCTTTCGTTTTGAAATGTTTTTCCAATTATAATACATTATGAATACATCCTCCACCAGTAACATCAAATATTCCCATAGCAAAAGGGATAAAGTGGCGCCTTTCGGTTTCGATTTTGCATAGTGTTACATTTATTTTAAGAAAATGGTTTTCCTCACTGGTTATCCTGGCAATTTATTGATAAACGAATTTTTAATTCGCAATATTTTGGTTTATTTTGATAGGTATAATTTGTGTTATAGAGTATCGAACTTTACTTTATATGTACTCTGATCAAAACTGCTAGCTCCGATTTCATATTTTCACTTCCCCAACATCAAAGGTAAATGTAAAAGAAAATAATCCAATAACTTATATATGCTGTAATTCATTCACTGAACTTTCCGAAGCTGGTGTTACACACTCGGGCAAAAGTAGTTTAAGTAGTAAATATGTAAGCCAACATTCTCTCCACTGTGCACGTTGCAAATGCCAAGAACATCACTTTACACACATTACTGTGAAAGTAGGTACTATCTGTGGAGCAACCCTAACAGATCATTTGCTTACTAATGTGGAAGTCGGATGAGAGTTGTCTCCCTTTCAATAGAAAGAATAACACTAAATCCGTCCAATTGTTTGTTACTATATGTGTTTGAGATAGGAAACAAGCTAGCTTTTGAGAACTACCTTCTCACCATATGAAAGAAAGAAGTATATTCCAATAATACGTATGTCTTTGTTTCAATCTTTCTTGCAGACGATTAATTTACACTTCCTTTGTCTATCTCATACTTGAAACATGACAGAGCAAGCTTCACTGCCTGGCACAGGATTTAGTGCTACTTCATTTCAGCTCTGTACTAGACCTTGCACAGTTTGCATTCATTCTTTCAAAGTATTGTCAATCATTAGGTTTGGTAATGTCTTTAATGTAATTTTCATTTTTTGTTTGTTCACATTAGTATGCTCTTAATTACCAATTGGCTGATTTTAGCTGGAATAGTCATTGTTTTACTGTATCTAATTATAGGCATCAACACAACGGGCAGGATTACGTGTGTGCAGTAGAGTGGCTTAAGCTGGATGAACGTAACCATGTTACCTTCTATTAGTTATCTGAGGCGCAATCTGTTGTATCTGCGACCTTTGAATACCCTGGCTGAAAGATGTATAGGGGTCCATTTTTGCTAAGCTTTATAGCTCAGGTATACAAAATAGTAGAGACAAGTGCCTGCAAAACTGAGCACCCAATTAGTAGCGCCGCTAACGCTTTCTTAGTTCACAACTTAGTAATAGCGGAAACTTTGAAGATGGAAAGCGTCAAATATTCACACCTTGGCATCCATGATCAGAACTGGTCTACCGAACTTTTTCTATAAGACCAGTACTGAATAGACGCTATTGCCCGTCTTAATCACACTCCTGTTCTGATTTATGTGATTTTTCCAGAGATAATAAGTACCCGACTTCAGCTCTATATGTTAATCGGATGCAAACGACACTAGCTCCGACACAGCCATGACAGACGCCTTCGACTAAAGGAGTATGGTGTAGTGATATATTTTCCCCCAGTTACATCCTCAAGACTTAAAAAGCACTAGCACATGGAATGCCAAGTTCAAGCCGGATCTGACTAAAGCACTCTGTATACCTTTAACTATATTTGCAAGCCAGAATTTAATTCATATAAGGATCACAGACTAGTAGCTGACACATCCATCACCGGAAATCATTCCGTTACCTAGTACCAGTACGACAACGCCTTACTTCCAACTGTCCAGTAAGAGACAGATAGTCGACGATTCGCAATGAAAACGTCTTGATTCGAAATTAGTCAGATACCCAGCCTCGTTAGCTGCCCGTCTGCTTGACTTGCATTATCAGCTCAGTCTTCATATACATCTCAGAATGCATGTCCATCAAGCAGTTCAGTCTTCCTTCAGGAATCCTACGATATCCAGAATAATTTATTTATCGTATGAAGTGCATTCCCAGACATTTCACAGAGTCATCATCAATAAGGTGTAAAGTATGCAGTCCAATGGGGAAGTTTATCTGTGGACAGTCGTTTACAATGTTTGGCATGGTCTGTAAATCACCACAGTAACAGGAAGATTCAGTTGCCTCGTCCCATCGGTCAAAACTGACTGAACAAAGACCCGGACCTTTCCGAAAACGGTTGAGCTTGGTCTACATTGGTCGTGGAGGGTTGAAGCCAGAAGGGCAAACAGATGGATCAGCTACGAGAGAGTGGTTTACAATAAGTGTTGAAGACCTCCCATTACTCCATGCCGAAGTAGCTGTCATATCCATGGGCAACGAGCCTAACCAGATTGGATGTCTGGAAGCCAAGCGGACTGCTGAATGTGAGGTGATGTCCATGTACAGTGAAAGTTTCTCAATGGCATAAACCTAAGCCAGTACCATTATCGTTGCACCCAGGTGACGCAGATGTCGAGGTGAAATATTTCCGAGTACCGACAGCCATGGTAAAGGATTAGAACATAATGTTTCAGATATTTTGCGCATTGTTGTATTCTGCTGACTGTCAATTAGTTTGGTACGGGACAACCGATCCCAGACAGGAGAGCAATCCTCAACTGTTGAATAACAGATGGCTTGTGCTGATGTTTCGAGTGTCTGAGCACTTGCTCTCCAGGGTGAGTCAGACAGTAGGATGTTTTGAGTGCCTTTGCTTTAGTTTTCTTCAGGTGGTTATAGAAAGTCAGTGATCTGTTGAGTCACACCAAAGTATGTTAGTGTCGGGTCATATTTTACGTGCTGCATATTAAGGAAAATGCAAATCGCACAACTTTGTGGAGTCAGACAAAGTTTATTGCACACCAAAAGCCTGGCAACGATCCCCATTATGCAGCGAGAAGCTATCGGAATATCTCTTTTCGTTCTGTCTGTTTCAAGGTAATGGGGCGCCTGATTCTCCAAAGAATTGGTCCGGACTTGGAGAACATCATAGCTGTTGAGCAGGCAGGCTTCAGACATGGCCGTGGCACTTTCAGTCAATCCTTTTCATTGGCAGCGTTTGTTTTAAAGGTTGTCAGATGATCCTTAAAACTTGTGTTGTTTTTCCTTGATCTTACAGCGGCGTATGACACGGTCTGGCATGCATGGCTGATACTGAAAATATCCAGAGTACTGCCGCGTTGGATAGTTGAACATTATTCATTTTCGACAGGCGCTTTAGAGTGAGCCTCTGAGTGAGCTGCATCTCGTGGAGACGTCAGACAAATGGACTTCCACAATGGTCCGTTGTTTCGCCGAGTTTGTTCAATGACTAGCCTGGAGCATAGTCACGTAAGTTCATGTATGCAGGAAATATTGCTCTCAAGACCCAAAGCCGTTCGTTTGCTGATTTTGAGGAATTACTGAAGAAATATCTGAAAGACATGACGGACTTCTTCAAGAAATGGCGCTTACAACAAACACAGTCTCAGTCAGTATACAGCGTCTTCCATATAGCAAAGCAAATGCAAACAATATCCAAAGACTGAATCATACATCTTGTCGGGATTCAAACAACCCTTGTCCAGCGTATTGTTTTCCGGTTTACGACTTTGTATCACAGAAACAAACTGAAACCCAAGTATTGTCAACAGCTTTTCCTTTTAAATATGGGATTATCGTCGTATTTCAATACGGCTTTATTCACGACCCAGGCACCCATTTTTTCCTACTGATTATCTTGCAGGCAACATTGACTTGGCATTTTTAATAATTTTAAAATCTTTCTCTGTTCGTATGGACCGTATTTATATCGGCTGTACCTAAAACATAGCTACGAATTTTGCTGCGATAGGATCCGATCTAGACTTAGTATCAATAGTTATCTTCCAGTTGCCTTAATATAGGTTAAACACTTCGTCCATTACTATGCAGGTTACTCTCTGACGCCTGTGTCGTGGATGATTTGTACTAACCAGGGAAGAGCAACACATGTATGTATGTATGTATGTATGTATGTATGTATGTATGTATGTATGTATGTATGTATGTATGTATGTATGTATGTATGTATGTATATATGTATATATATATATATATATATATATATATATATATATATATATATATATATATATATATATATATATATATATATATATATATATAAACCTCACAGCGAAGTAAGTTACTCTACAGCTCAGATATGAAATTCATTTCTGGCTTCATCTGCCTGCCTCGACGATCACCACAAAAACATCCACATATAGCAGCCACATCTTCCCACCTAGATTTCCATTTGTCAGCTAGATTTTGTTCTGAAACAAGACTTAAAGGTGCAAAGCTCGCACAGGTCCAGACAAGTAGAACCAGGTCCTTATTTCACAGAAGAGGCCATGGAGCAAAACAGACCCGCACCTCCACGGGCACCTAAAGCAGGCAAATTGTCCTTCAAAACTCTTGTCCTCTATGAGGTTGCGTTTTACAATGCTATCTACAAGGGAAATTTCACGATCGCTTACCGCCAAATTCTGATGCACAGACCTCGGAGATTATTGGGGTTTATATTTAGGGATACGTTACACAGTTTTAACTTTTATTTCAATACCTGGGTCTCCGCGAGAATTACAAGCAATTTTATGTTGAGCTGCTGAGCCAAATTAGTCCATAACTTACACCTACCCGGACATTCTTCACAGAGATTGTTTCCATCAGAAACATAACTGTAAAGTCTGCTATCTGCTCATAATATCACATCTCAACCCCGGAATTTCTTTGGCTCTTGTTCACTTCAATGCATCAACAGATATTTTGATCCAGAGTCGCCTGTTTATGAAAATATTATAGATATTTATTCCATCCCAATGTCAATCGTTCTTGCTTACTAGATCAATGAATTTCAGTAACCGAATACATCAATCGTCAGCTTAGCAAACGGAGGAACCGTAATTGGCTTATATCTTGGATTGCTGGATAAATAGCTGGAAATTACCATCTGCAGACCTACCAGCACATTAAATTAGTATACCAATATCTTGTTGTATAGTTAAGAAGTGGGAGCATTTCTCTTCCTGTTTCAAAACATCTTTGTAAGAGACACTTTTTTGGATATGACATTCTCATGGTATCCAACAATTCTACTGCTGTAGATAACATCAGAAGGCGGGTAGGGGTTCAATAACCTCAAACGTCTGCCTCTAGGGTTTGGGATTTTTTCTGGGGTGCTATAATCATAAGTGCATACTTATGTTCGCCATATACCGGTCATTCTCAGCTTTCTAGCGGATTAATAAAGCAACTCTACTGTCATCAAATTAATTATTTTCCTGCTCTTATTAGGCAGTCACCATCAGCATTGCACGGGCGACTTACTATTCCTTAACTAACATTACCTAAACCGTGGGATGGAGGTCAAAGGGCTCAATTTTGTCCTGATGGGACCTATACGAGTAGCACTTGTCCAGCTTCTTGATTCGTTAGCTGCTTCCTAGCAACTAACATAGATAAAACTTTAAAATGTTTTTCAGATATTTTCCGTTAGAATGAAAAAAAATCTGGCAGAATTTATACTTAAAGTAGAGAGCTTTATCGCACAAATAATATTGGTTCACCACTGTTATCAAGAAGAAGAAAAAACCAAGCAAAATCACAGAATGTTTCAAGGATTTCTTCTCAAAAAGTGCTCAACAGAAAAACAAGCTAGATGGGAAAGCAAAATATCCTGAATACCGTGTTTTAAGCTGGAACATATGCTGTCGAAGAAAATATGGCCGTCATAGACACATGCGTACTTGCTACAGAATTTAGCAATACATGACATAAATCTTTCAAACCAAAATGGGTTTGAAGGTCATTCAAGTCCTGGAAATATGCAATCAAATGTGTCCATCGTTACTAAAAAATTGGACAGATATCTTGGTGAGAGGATATCTTAGTCTGATGCAAGTGAAACTGATTAGCTAACAATAGTGTACAAATTTGGTGATATATTTCTTATGACTGTTCATCTGTTTTGTGGGCAAATTGACTATGCACATTAGGTATTTTCCATGACAGATTTAGTGTTGTTGGTAATTCGTTTGTTTGTTTTGCAGCTTTATTTGTTCATTTATTGATTACACAATTCGCATCGCAATACTATACCAGATATCTAGATCCGGCATATTCTGCATGTATGTGGACAACATTAGACCACAGTTACATAATAATAGTACCTAATTACTGAAATTACTAAATGCATTACAGTCTATATATATGTTGCTCAAAAGTGGTACAACTATAATACTTTAGGCATAATCTTTACCAACACTACGTGTGTAAATAATTGTCAGTATGACCATTTCATACTTGCAAGTATATCTTAGTGAAAATTAAGTTTCAGTCAATTTATGTTTTATCTTCTGTAGACCTGTAATGTAACCCTTCATAAATTGGAGGACTGTGACCTAGTTGTTATAGTTAATTGACTTTATCATTAAAATAAATGTTCACTGAAGCTTTCCACTCATTCGAATCTACACTCTTTCATGTATAGTTTGCTGTATCACAAGCAGGACTTATGTTCTACTTGTGATAATAGATGGACATTAGAATTGCCGCATATCGATGTTATACCAACATGTTCCTCAAAACATTTAATTTCTGATTAACGACGCAACGCTTGTCACACGGAACGTAATTAATTTAGGAATTCGTTTAGGTTTTAAGGAGCGTTTTTAGAACACTGCTGGCAAATCTCATATGAATCATTAATATTTATTTTCATTTGATTTTAAATAATAATATTTTCTTTGTAAAAGCCCAGATATGAAGGCGGATCTGTGAAATCGTCACAGGTACCATTTCAACCAATTCTACAAGAGCCAGTTTCCGACATTCCTAGTACTGTTGAGAATTGGTCCAGAGATGAGGTCGATCAGTGGCTGAGGAAACACAAGCTTGATACGTCAGTACATTTTAAAACATAATATTTGTGGGTCAGATATTAGCTCTATATTTCACGAGAGAGAATTTGTTTAGATCTCTTAAACTGGCTACTTTTCAGTCAATAGTTACCTATTAACGTCACACAACATAAATACAAAGTTTATAGAAAGTATATATTATAATTTAAGAAAATGTAATGTACTTGAAAAACTGCAAACACTATTATAGTGAACTGTGCCCATATATTTAGAACAATCTTAAAATGAATAAATTAATTGACTGCTAAAATGCACAAAAGCAACTAAACCTTTTGCAAAACTTTACCATGTTATCTTTCAATTTTTATCATGTAGTATTTCTTGTTATATTTTTATGTTTCAAAACGAAATCTACTATAGAGCTTTAGGCACTTGAATTGATTTCGATATTTTATAACATCTGTTTAAAGTCTTCAAGACTTTTCCCCGAACAATTGCATATTTTATAGGACCTGTTTGAAGTAACAAAGTTATGTCACCAGTTTGATAGATATTTTATTGAACAACACTCAACTAGTTCTAGCAAACAAAGCACAATCTCAGATTGAATATAAATATAAAAATCTCATCGGTATGTGCGGACAAAATAAATTTTACAGAAACTATTTTATGCTACAGAACCAGGTTGGGCAAACTACAGAACTTAACTGGCGAGAAACTGGTTTTTCTGAAGAAAATGTCAACCAAGGTATATCTTTATGCAATATGAGTTGCTATATTGTTAATGATTGTGGTGGGGAGGACAAGTAAAAGGGTTTATTTTTTTAAACTGTTGTTTAATGTATAGAACGAAGATCTACTATTACAAAATATATGAAAACTGTGTGTTCCAGTCAGTGATCGCTAGCTACAAATCTGGAAAGGAATGATACTGGCTACCCTAATATATTTATATTTATATCACATGTCTCTAACAATTTAATAATAGTAAAGCTTGCCTAATGATCTTACACTGAGATCTGAATATACAGATATGACCAAATAAATTAATGTTACACCGGTTTTGTTATGCTAACTAATGATCAAATATTACCGAAGCCAAAACAAAACTATTACTGTTAGGAACCATCTAAAGGAACCTCGTAGTTTCTAAGTATATCAGAGAGACTATGCACTATGACCATTACACAATATTTATGGTCTTTAATACTGCAATTTCTACATTATGCAACTTTACAAAACATTCATCAGCAATAGTTTGCCTTATTGTGTTAAGCAAAAAAAAGAACAAAACATCCGTATTGTCCATGTTCTCCAAATGTACTTAACATTCCATCTGGTAAAAGTAATACGTGGCTGTTTTGTACTTACAGGCTCCTGATTTTTTCTTCCGTTGCCTGGAGAGCAAGCTAGGCCTGGACAGTTTGCAGGATATTGTGAACATGAGTAACGCGTTAGACCACCTGGTGGTACGATAGATCGCACAATACATACTGTGGGCTCCATTGTTTTTGTTGGAGTCATTTTAGTTGTTTTGAAGAGAAGACAACAATTTTGCTTACTTTCTATTTGTTTATATTCATTTGATTAGACTAGGTTATTTTCTTTCCAGGTGAATGAGTCTCAGTTATGTTAATATGTCATTTTGTGATCATATAGTCAAAAGCATAATCTGGCTATGTAGTTAATTAAGAAAGTCTTAAGCATTATTTACTACAAGTAGATTATCCAATCAGAACAGTGTTGTAATTATCCATATTAAATATATATTTTTAAACAATAACCTTTTTACACTAAGAGACACTTCAGTGCAAAACATTTTTGAAGATCCCTAAATGTGAACCATGACTTAATATAGTTATATATCTAGTTTAATTCATCATATCAAATTGCGAAATGGATCTAAATTGTGTATTTTAATTCTAACGTGTTTATGATAGAATATCCGCATCCATTAACATAGTGATGTAAACTTTGTTGACACTGCTTTTCACAGGTATACATTGTATATATCAATCCAGCTCTCCTGCCATGATATATGTTTGAAATATAAATGTCCTCAGAGCATACGGAAAGAAGAAATGTGAGGTATATGCATTGACAAAATTATGGTATTTAATTATTTGTGTTTGGCGAGATTGGTAAATATATATTTAGTTGTAAGTCCTTATTCTCATAATTATATTTCTACCTTATATATCTTGTTCCTGATACACCACTTTAAATCAGCTGGATTCCAGGACAACATATTTATTATGCACTCTGAACAATTACATATTCATCCTTACTAACTGTTGATTATTGGTCAAGGTGTCATGGTAATTGATTTGGACTGATTTACATTAATAGTTCATCTTGTATATGCCATGCAGAAGGCAGGTTATATTATGTTACACTGTCGTCTATCAGTTCAGCAATCTGTCTGCTCCGTTTCGCTTCTGCGCAGTAACTTGTGTTCTCCGTCATATACCATTGTATGGCTTGTATCTAGAGCAGGGAAAAACCTGACTATGTTACATTCAAATTATGCCAAATGTCTTAGTCTAAAGAACACAAAAAAGGAAAGTGGTTTCCGCACAATAAGTTTACTTTTATCTTTTGTACCATAATCAAAGTCTGTGACTGGCTTTCAGTTTGAATATTAAACACAGTTCTTGATTTTCGGATTAAAGGTTCAAAGGTCAGGATCGCCGGTTTTTAAGAGAAGCAATGGTTTCTAAAAGTTATAGTGAGTTTTTAAAACCATTGTTGACCATACATTGAGGATGGCTTAAAATTCTGTGCGGAAGAAAAATCAGAAGTTTGGGATGAAAAGATAAAAGGTCAAGGCCAAAGAAACTCAAATAAAGAAAAGTTTTAACTTTTCTAGATAGGTTGAATTTTAGACAAAGTCATCGGCTAGCCAAGAAGAAATAAACATGTTTCCATTGTGAATAGCTTGTAACTGAGACGTGAAAAACACATATTGATCTTTGGGCCAAAAGTTAAAAAGTCAAAGTAACATAGAATGACATAAATAAATTGTTTCCGCGAAATAGCTTTTGTTCTATATTTTTATCTTAGCCAGAACGGTTGTGGATTGCCAGTATTTAATACAATAAAAATTAAATCTGCTGAGCTTAGATTCAAAATTAAAGTATTTATTTACATAATTGAGAGGTTGACTGAAGAAGAAGAAGAAGAAGAAGAAGAAGAAGAAGAAGAAGAAGAAGAAGAAGAAGAAGAAGAAGAAGAAGAAGAAGAAGAAGAAAAAGAAAAAGAAGAAGAAGAAGAAGAAGAAGAATATGGTAGGCCTTTTGGTGTACCATTTACTGTACTCTTGTTCCTTAGCATTGTTTTCAGAGATTGATTTTACTGAAATTGACCGTGGCATATTTTGAATATGTGATATCTTTGTAGCACATGACTGTATCATTATGTGTTTTTAAGCTAATGTTATTTCATCATTTATTAAATGAATTAGTCTTTACAGATGTTTATATTATGCAGTAGATCTGCACTCATTTGCTTTGTGATATATACAGCAATTTAATTTGTCTGTGATTTTTCTCATTTCTATTCTCGGATAAATATTTTACAGTTGAGTTTTTACACATCTTGTGCCACATGCATTGATCTTATCTGGTATTTTGATATACATTTTAATTGTTATCTGTGATTGTTCATCATTTATATAATTACTGTTACTGTTTTCAAAACATGAATTTTATACAGTTGATTATGTCTTCACCAAACTCAATAGGAACTAGTCATATTTTGCTTTTATGCTCCCATTCTGGCAATCTCAACCGCTCCAGTTGCCAAGTGGTTAAAGCGTTGGATGTCGGTTGTTGGGGGTTTGAAGCTTTGTCGAGTCATACCAAAGACTTTTTAAAATGGTACTAGCAGCTGACTCGCTTGGCACTCAGCTCAGCATTAAGATGTTAGTGTTAGGACTGATTGACCTAGTGTTAGGATAATGTGACTGGGTGGAACATGATGCTCCATGTCTGCGACATGATGTCCTAGTGCTAGACATCACTATAAACTGCCACATTGTTGACATCTTAGCGATAGGACTAAAAACTGTCAAAACTACATTCATGAGAAATTACTAAGTGACATTTGTTCGATTATTTATAATTTTACATAATTAGGCCATTATTACAGTTTTAACATATTTACAGACTTTTACATCTTTTTGACATTTTTGATTATAAAAACGATTAAGCAAAACTCGCGTGAGGTTGACATGATCTGATGTCGAGACCATATTAGCAAAATGTCCATTCTTGAGTAATTTTTAATTTTCATGGCTTTTGACCACGACATATGTTCTTATTAATAAAATCTTGCAATCACCATTAAGTATAAAACTCTTGAGATAAACATATGAAACTTGTAATTTTATGTAGATGATATTTTTGTGCCATTTTTATCAGTGTGTCCGTTTTTGTACAAATTACTGTTTCTTTTTTTAGACATTTAAAGCAAAATAGAAAAAATTACTTGAAATAAATAAGTCCTTTTCTTACTATGTACACCAGCTGATTAGGTTTTCAGGCAAATACGGCTCGTTGCCGATCATTTGAAATGTTGACTTGAATATTTCCTACAAAGAGCTTCCTAGCAAAATAAAGCAAAGGACAGTCAAGGTAGACATATAAAAACAGTTAAAATAGACATATCAAAGGACTCTTAAGGTATACATATCGAAGGATATTTAAGGTATACATACCAAAATATATTTAAGGTAGACATATCAAAGGACACTTTATATTTAAGGTAGACATATCAAAGGACACTTTATATTTAAGGTTGACATATCAAAAGACACATAAGGTAGACATATCAAAGGACACCTAATGTGGACATATCAAAGGACATTTAAGGTAGACATATCAAAGGACACTTAAAGTGGACATATCAAAGGACATTTAAGGTAGACATATCAAAGGACACCTAATGTGGACATATCAAAGGACATTTAAGGTAGACATATCAAAGGACAATTAAAGTAGACATATCAAAGGACACTTAAGGTAGACATATCGAAGTACACTTAAGGTAGACATCAAAGGACACTTAAGGTAGACATATCGAATGACACTTAAGGTAGACATATCGAAGTACACTTAAGGTAGACATATCAAATGACACTTAAGGTAGACATATGGAATGACACTTAAGGTAGACATATCAAAGAACACTTAAGGTAGATATATCAAAGGACACTTAAGGTAGACATATCAAAGGACAATTAAAGTAGACATATCAAAGGACAATTAAGGTAGACATATCAAAGGACACTTTAGGTAGACATATCAAAATACACATAAGGTAGACATATCAAAGGACAATTAAAGTAGACATATCAAATGACACTTAAGGTAGACATATCGAATGACACTTAAGGTAGACATATCAAAGGACAGTTAAGGTAGACATATCAAAGGACACTTAAGGTAGACATATCAAAGGACACTTAAGGTAGATATATCGAAGGACACTTAAAGTAGACATATCAGAAGGACAGTAAAGTTAGACATATCAAAGGACAATTAAATTAGACATATGAAAGGACACTGAAGGTAGACATACTGATTAAGATGTTTATATTTAAATTTATATATCATGATTAATTTCTAGATTTTTGAATGAATGTTTTCAATTTTTATACTTTTACGAAACTTTTTTTTACAACACCCGCGATAGCACGATTTAGCAGAAACCAATTGAGGAAGAAAAATGAGATTTGTCATGCATGCATGTCTACATACAGTTTGTTTGATGTTTATGCTATTCCAGGCAGATTGAGAAATTTCCTATACTTTTTAATTGTTTTGCTTTCAGACATTTTTTTATTTACAATCATTTATAAACATCCTAATATTTGGAAATATTAATTCTCTTTCTATCAACTAATAGTGTCACAGAATAGCATTATTATAGTGAGGTAGGTAACATACTTTGCGTCAAAAGGAGACAAATCTCTTGTTGGAATTTGCCGTCTCCTCTTAATATTACGGTATAATAAAGTAAACAATTTGATTTTCTTCAGCAAAAGAATGGAATACGTGAGATTATACAAATGATGTATTTGATCTTTGCAACAGAATTTTTTATTTTGACTTAAACTGTATTAATTAGGAATAAACATGCATTTCTTGCTACTTATTAAATTTTACATCGTTATCAATAGAGCTCATGTTGATTAAATGTCATTTGAAATAAAGCGTAATAATTAATTTTGTCGCTTGCATCATCATTGTTTTATGGTAAATTAGTGGCTGGCTTGACCCAAAGGAAACACTTGAATAGAAGTCAGAAGCTTGAGATCACTGGTTAATATCAAATAGTAAGCAGGGGTAGTAGGTATTAATAAGGCCCACGCAGAAGAAATAGAGCAAAACTGAGTAATTCAAATGGGCACAGGTGCATACATTCTTCGTATACCACGTCTTACATGTGTGCCTGAGAAAGGTACAACACCTATCGAATTGCTGTTGAACCAGAAACGAATGGTTTAATTTACATGTGTAAAACTCGTTGTATAAATGATATCATCAAAAGTTTCCAGAGCTCGTTTAAACAAAAGTGCATTTCATATCGATGAAAAAATAAAAACTCTAAAAACCAAAAACAATTCAAGCTGATCTCAGCATTATAAACACGAAACTTGAGATATTGATATATGACAATAGGTCTGCTGGTCATCGGTTTATCATCGTAATTATTTTTTTTATATATCCTACTACATAAGTAGCAAGCGGTACAAGCAAATAATTGATGTGTGTGCACGAGTCATTTCATATATTAAATAAACCGATACACGTAAAGATCTTACAGGTACCGTTTAGGGTTTCGGGTTTGGTGACTTTTGAATTAGCCATTGGAAATGCAGATTTTAGAACTCTGAAAGTGAATTCAATCATTCGGAAGACTCTCATGCTCTTCCTCTATACTGCTCCCAAGCTCGAAGATATGACGTCATGTGATTGGCTTATAAAATTAGTGATTATATTAATATCATCGCTCACCCGAACATGGCAGCCCTAAGAGCTCGTTGTCAGATCTTCACGAAGGACAGTGTAGATTAAATTTTTATCAGACTAACCCTCAGTCAAACAAACATGGTCAAAAACTGATAGATACGAGGATGAGGGATATTCTGGAGATAGGGGATTGAAGTCAAGTCACAAGAGATTGATAAAACTATTGTCAATTACCAAAGAGCAGGTGGTTGGCGATCATGGATATACTCAATTAATGAAAAGTAGAAATATAAGGAACGTAATCCTTGACTGTAAATGATCATTCATTATGAACTTGACAGTTTTATGAATCGTAACTTACCGAAGAAGCTAGAGATTCGCTTGACCTTACCAGTAAAATCAACGCATGTTCGCGAGAGAGAGAGAGAGAGAGAGAGAGAGAGAGAGAGAGAGAGAGAGAGAGAGAGAGAGAGAGAGAGAGAGAGAGAGAGAGAGAGAGAGAGAGAGAGAGAGAGAGAGAGAGAGAGACTCGGTTAAATAGATAAATTAAACTTCACGACCTGTATGCTCGCTATATGAGTTTTGGGAACAGTATGTACGGAGTTAATTAAAAGTCAAAATATAGAACTTCTATATTTTACAAGTTTACTTGTGACCAATTTGACAACATTCGTGGATATGTGAGTAGGGAGGATTGCAATGATACATTAATTGCCATATTAACTTAGGAGCTTGGGCTTGGAATATCGACAAAAATATATAATACTTAATTTTGTATTGTTCATGAATATTCATTTTTGCCTTTGACAATGTTCATGGATTATACTTCGGATTACAAACTGAAGATGCAAAACAGATTTTTAACCAGGGGATTTTTTTAAAAAAAAATTTCTTGATGTTTGTTGGCTAAAACGTTGGTTATTTCAAACATTTATGTTATAAGTTAATTTAAAATATCTGATTAAAAAGATAAAAAAGACTTGAAATTGCATCGCCTTTTATTAAGTGTGGAGAAAATGATAATATTAATTTTTCTCTGTGCAAAATGTATGAACCTTCTGAATAATGCTTGTATGACCTGATGAATACATATTTTCGTACGGTGGCTGCCTGCACATGAAGGTCAGCTACATATAATGTTCCATCTGTATACAAACAGTGGTGTAGTGCTAAACAAAGAAGTCAGAGAACGTAATAAAGGAGTGAGGGAATGCATGCTTCTTAGATGCGGGGGTAACTATGGTGAGCGCATAAAAGTATGTGAACGCGTAAAACAGTAAGGGAACGCGGTTCCAACGCGTTTCCATAGGACTACACCCAAGTATATAAAAAATAACATATTTATTTTATATAAAAGCCACACCCTTGTAAAGGTAGGTTTCCCCAGCTTTGGCGCTATCACAGCTTTTACGATTTACCATATCTACTCGTCTCTAAGTGAGACAACAATGCAAATTGCACAGTTTGAGCCGACTCTGATATACCGTCGCATAACATATTGCATAATGTGCCCGGCAGATCTGGGTCTAGGCAGTTTGTTTGGTCTAATCAGTAGAACAAAGAACATAGATCCTGATATATCAGTGCATGATTCCATGGCAGATCTGGGTTTACATTGCCTGTAGTTGGATTAGACGTATATCTTCATCAACAGGTGTAATAGGTTTAGACACAGTTCTGTAGTACCCATCTTTGAGCAGAGGAAGGCTAATTCAGGTACATATAAACCTTGTTTGTTTGTTTCCAGTTTTGTGAAAACTGAATTACATCCCGAAACGTGTTTTATTATTAGATCAGACAACACTTATAAGTACATTTATAAACAAAACATGTCATGGATGTTATTATATATGAACACATCGCAAGTATGTCTATACCTTGTTCAGTGAAATGATATTCCAATTGCGTCAATACCGTTTCAGTGAAATGGCAAGTTGATTGGATTTTAAACCATAAATGTCATAGGCATTCAAAGTGCTCTCTAATCAATGACACGTGCTTGTTTAACATTGTCATTTATTGTTTGTTGGTTAAGTCCAACTGTATTATTCATATTCAATACCGTTTAGTTTGCATTCAAATGTATTTAGCGGAAACAATTTTATGTTCCTGGCAAGATCCCAAATTTAGGCCTAAATGGCTCTCTGGCAGCAGACGAGTCTTGTTTCTTGAACTATTTGTCGTCCAATTGTCCTAAATAACACTGGTCTTTTTCCATAAATTACGTATTATATAAATCAATCAGGATACATAGATCTATAGATCGATATATAGCATGGCAGTTCTAGAAAATACTGTTTAGTGGCAAGATAATCAAGCTGGCGAGGAATTCATGGGTTATAACCGTGGTGTGTGTAGTGTGGACCTCCCCACTCCTGGGTTGATGGATCGATAGGCAGGCAGGATGTCCGCTAGGTAGGTAGGCTACTAGACTTAATACGTCATAGGCCTAAATAATGTTCGACAAAGGGATGCACATAGTTTATGTTGTTGTTGGGCTTTACGCCATTTTTCAGCACACGATAAACTATTCATGGCGGCTAGCATTAGTGGTGGAGGAAGAAACCGGGAAATCACCGGAAAGAACCACCGACCCACGAGAAGCTACTGGCAAGCTTTCTCACATATCCACATTCGCCGAATCCTAGATTCGAACACACGCAGAGGTGAGATGGCAGTGATTAGTAACGGATAGCGCTTTAGACCGCTCGGTCACTCGGGGCCTCTCATAGTTTATGTAGAATCGAAATAAACATACACGGAACTTAGTCGTTTATTGTGCACGATAATTAATTATTTATGGACCATAATATTTCGATGAAAGCTCGAGATGCACTTACCAGTAAACATAAGCATATCTACACTATCAGATAGATCAATTGATAGACAGGCAGCCAGGCTAAATTAATTGATATTAAATACACGTGGATTCATAACTGAACAGATCAAACTTAAACTGAATCCGCTCACGACTATGTCTCCTTATGTGGAAGGTTAATAATGCGGTGTAAAAATAAATGCGATAAAAGTAAATACGATGCAATTTTGTTCCATATTTAAGAAGGTGTGGCAAAGAGTGTCACGAAATTTACAGTCATGTTTACCACATCTTCCACATTTTTTTAGGTAGACCAGATTTTTGGTTCGTAAAAACTCTTACATATACGTAAACAGTGGGAACACGAGTTCTCCAAACCTTACTTTCCAATCCCATTATTTAATTATGAGTTGTTCATGGACGTTTGCATGTGCCCGGGTGTCCTCGTCACCTGAAGTGTGTAAAAAATACACCTCGCCCGCTTTAAAAGCTCTTTAGGTCACCGCTCAGATTCCCCATTTCTTTCCACCTTTATGACACTGGCTTAATTATGCATGATCGAAATACTACTGTTTACTGGGAAAGGCAAAATATCAGTTTATGCCTTTTACCTTAAATACCTTTTCCCCGCCATTTGCCATTGAAATGAGTTAAGTTAAATCACATCAATAGGATTTTTTAAAAATATTAGATTGAATAATAAGAGCTGTCACGTGGGTTATATTGCGACATATTATTCTGGAAATATTGTGAATTTTTCAAAGGAGTTCTGGACAACACTATTATCGCGATTATTGGTGACCAGTACATTTCCGGTTCTGAAATGTATCCGAAAATTTTCATTCTTTTTGGACTTTAATATAACTTTTGTCATGATTATTTGGGAATCACTTCATAATACAATAAATTTCTATCGTATGTTCATTTATAACTTTGATAAATAAATTGTTTGTTAAATTTTACAAAACTTGCTTTGATACTTAGCTTGTGGCCATAGAGTCGTATTTTCATTTATAACTTTGATAAATAAATTGTTTGTTAAATTTTACAAAACTTGGTCATTGTGGCTAATCGGCTCTGTTGCATTTGCTTTTCTAACAAAACCAGCCTTCTTCATTTGCATCTTTTTAGAATTTTGTGGTTCGAATGATTTCTGAAATGGACGGGATACCTATTAGCCTTAAGATGACGTTCTATGGTATGTTTTTTTATATAGAATCTATAGAACATGTCAGAATAATTGGCTTTGCGAATCGTTATAAACATCTTAATTAAATATGTGTTTACATGATCCGGAATGGTGATTTCAATGTAGCGCGTCTTACGTTTGTTATCATACAGCCATCGTTGAACATTTCTGATATCACGTTTAATCTCCTGCTTCGTTGAAAATGTTTCTTCTGTGATTTTATGAATTCATCCACATTCTCAACTTTGGCATCTCTACTTTCAAATGGTTCAAACAGTTGGTTTACTTCATCCACAGACAAACACAATAAATATAAAGTATTGGCGTCTGCGTCCATTGTTTGTTTACTGTAGAAAGCAGTTCATTATTCACATGCAACAAGCGAAATGATATGAAGGTGTACAATATCGAGGAATGTTGAACGATTCTGACAATGTAAAGTTAACGGAGAAAAATATGAGCATATAATTATGAGATTAACTGTGAACGAGGGTGGCGGTAGTATAGAAACTAAACAGAACCAGTGCCTGGTACATATCTTATACAAATTGTACAGGTTTATGTTAGAGCACACCATATTATGTAGAAGGTATCAGAAAGGATATAAAAAAAATGTAGGATTTAAAGCTAATAAACAGAGAATAAAATGTTAAAAAGGGGTCACGTAATTAATTGCTCAGGGGCAGAATTTTAACGTCAAACTTTTACGTTCAACGTTTAACTTATTTCATCAAATGAAAAAGTCTAGGGTTAGGATTGTATATCATTGATTAGGTTCTGAGAGGAGTTTTTCTTTTACAAAGTCTATACAAGTTTGGGTGATATTTTTCGCAAAAGAATACTCTAATTAGAGTCTCTGGCCTTCATCAGCTCCACCGAAACCACAAGCGTAAATCTTATTACACTGCATAAAGTTATTAGACAAGTTGCGCCAACAAATGTAGATATAAGTTCCTCCGATTTATTTAATTTTTTTTGTACGTTTGGGTTGCTATTAACTTTGGATCTTATTAAATTAAAAATACCTAATACACTCGTATAAAAGAAAAATATTCTATAAGGAATATAATTTGGTGTTTGGTGAGCATGTCTAAACTTAAAGATATTTTTATGACCTGTCTGGTAAATTTAAGCATGTATTTATAATAATTAAACCAAAAGCTAATCTTCTGGTATTCAAACACCTGCCTAAATTCCTTTCTAGTAAATATAACAGCCCATTTTCCAAAAACATCCATGCCCTATAAATCCTACTTGACCCTGTTTTTGTTCCCGCAAATACTACGCAGTACACCACATAAACTGGGTTATGAATCGATGCTATCATATATCGATTGTTTGCTCTAATTGGCATATTGTACATCTGCCGATACACATTGCACTATTCACTTGCTTTCTTTGGCTACAAGGGTTTCCTAACCGAGATTGCGTCGAGACACACTTTGAACACCAATGTAATGTGTTTTAAGTTTTCAAGTTCATTCGGTTCCCTTACCTTTGATTATGCGTACAATAAATAATTAGATCTTTTGTAGTGATGTTAGAGTTTGTGTTGTAAATAAACACCCCAAAGATCACTCAAGACATTATTCCGTCCTTTGCGAATACTCATCTGTTGCAAAAGATTTTATTTTCCGTCTAGAATAACATCATATACTTTCAATTAAAATTTGGATCCTGTTAAAACGAGTTAATTTCATATATGCTAGTATAATTTAAAATAGTCTTGTTATTTTACAAAAGCATAAGTAGCAAACCAAAGAAATTTACAATAAATTTACTTTTTTTTACTCTAGATTACCTTCTGATATATGTTTAGAATTTCCTAAAATTATCATGTATATAACACGTTTCATATATTTGAGTTTGCATTAAAAGTTATAAAAATACACACATTTTGGTTTTATTGTAGTATAATCCGACAGGCCCGGCCCCAACTTAAGGCAAACAAGTCAACCGCCTTGGGACCCTCGCTTCTCTGCAATACATTTTTTTTTGTGCCTGGGGCCCTGCGCTTATCGCATGTCACCTTGTTTCCCCGCATATCATAGGGCGGGGCCTGACATTCCAAATCAATCCTTAAATGACTCCTCGCAAATAGATCATCCCAGTTTCTTGAAAACAGTTCAGCCCATCAATCCGCTATGACCCTATTCCTTTTCCGTAAATAAATAGACATCCCGTTAATAGCCAGTATATAATGAAACTGCAGTACCACAGGCAGGTTAACTTGGCCTCATTTAACAGGAATAACGTATAGGTGGCAATACACCTTTCACGGTTATTCCGATCAGACAGCAAAGAAGACTATTTCTAGTGAGTATTGATCGTTTAGGGGCTTTTCTTTATTAGTAATAGTGTCATCTTGTAAACTATTAAAATCATTTATACTGGCAAGGATACTACGGAACAATATCTGCATTCGATGAATCGGTGTTTGTTTTAATAAATGTGTTGTTGATGATTGGAAATTAATTTCGCTAATTATTATTAGAATATAAATTTCTATGGATATTTTCTTATTATTGATGCCCCGTAAGTACATAAGCTTTATTAATATGTTACATAACATAAGCTAAACTTAATGGAATATTTGCTAAACAAAGGATTCAGTCGCGTGTATTATAAGCTTTGACCTTGTAATGCGGTTAATTTTTATTACTCTATCAAATTGAAAGATTCTGATTTTGAAATGGACATCAGATCTGAAATTTTTAAAATAACCAGTTAGTTTGGTCATTTTATTCATATAAGCATCTACTATTAACTCTCGATTGATTGATTGATTGAATGATTGATCGATCGATCGATCGAACGAGCGACTGACCGACCGATTGATAGATGTCTCCATTTATCAAGTAGTACAAGGATGATGCTAAGGATATAATTTTTTCCCTTTTGACTAATAAATTGTGATTATGATTCATCATCTTGAGTTTAATTTAGACATTTTCATCCTTTCCTTCTGGATGTTGTTTCACGGACGCTTGCACTGTATTGCATAATTGGCAAAGCGGATGTAAAGGAGGGAGGAGGGGAGAGGAAATAAAAAGTACTCTCACATACAAATCTCGAAGACGAAGGACCTTTCATATGCACCATTTCCAAAGACTTTTTTTCCCAATTAAATGCACAACTACTCCTGTCGTAAAACTATTGTAAATTTCATGACACAATACACAACTACTCCTGTCATGAAACTATTGTAAATTTCATCACAGAATACACAACTACTCCTGTCATGAAACTATTGTAAATTTCGTCACATAGTACACAATTACTCATCTCATGGAATTATTCAAAATTTCATCACACAGTACACAATTACTCATCTCATTGAATTATTCAAAATTTCATCACACAATACACAACTGCCCTGGTCATAAAACTATGTACAATAATTGTAATTAAAGGCATATATGTATTGACACATTGTACTCAAATGCATTGACACATTACACAAATGCATTGACAAATAACACGAATGCATTGAGACACATACCATATTTATTTATCAAGCAATATTATTTTGTTTTGACTTTTGAAACAATAACATATACACATACTTATAAGTATAAGCAAACTGCAAACCACAAAAGTCCTGATCTACCGTAACAAAAAGTGCCTGCAGTTCAGGGTCTATGTTGTTTGTTCTACTGATTACTCTTAACAAACTGCATATACCCAAATCTGCTGGGACATTAAGCTCAGGCAGATTGTTTTGAGTATGTATGGTATGTTTGAACATTATGAAACCATCATTCAGGTCGGAAAAAATCAATCCCACTTTATACGACCTGCTGTTGTCGATCTGAAGAAATTTGCTAATCAATAATGTCACTGTGTACCGTCTACTCGCTTATATAAGGAGTTCAACTGCACACTGGAGAAATGTGAACCATGGTACATCATTTAACGATATGCTTTTGTTCTTCTTTCTTTTAGCCGGTACCCAACCGTAAATTTCCACTTACATTTGTATGCTTGTTACAGTTCTTCTTTTTAGTCTTCTACTCTTTTCAACTTTGTAAATTTTATCTTTCCTTTGTCCTAACTAAATAACAATCATTTCTAAAGCATGTGATATATGTACCTATTCTTCAGCTCTTTCAACCTGTAAATTACTGATCAGCTAAAAATACTTACCTGATTTCAAATATTTCCTCGGCTTATAATTGCTCGTTTTGTGCATATATAAGACCAATATGTTTGCCAGCCCAGCAGGCGATTTCGGAAACATTCACACCTCGCTGAATGATTATATTGCTAAGCGCGAGTTTGACATTTCTTCTAAAAGTATTTGATTGACAGATGTTGCTGTGGACTGAGACGTTGGTTGCTCAAGTAATAGGAGTAAAAAGGTTTCCAGGCACAAAATACCAACTTTGTATGACCATCAATACGTTTAATTATTATTTTGAAACTCATTATTGGATGTTAATAATGATTTATTAACAAGCATATAAATGTAGGAATGTTCATTCCTTTAGTTAAAGATGTTTTACACTGGATAGCTTATATAAGAATAAATCAAAGACCGGTGTTACCAAAGCTTTTACACATGACAGCACCGTATTGTTTAAAACAATGGTAGGAATTTCATCTAGAGAAACCATTTAAAATTAGGCAGATACTCTTTAAGATGAAAGTAAATGAAAATTTTACCAAATCGTTTTTACCTATTATGTTAAAATATAGTTTTCACTCAATATTTATCTATTCAGAATTAAATCTCATCGTTGATGGTGCATTATTGACATTCAAACGTCCTACATGGCTTCACAAAAAAGAGTTTTAGTGTTCTCCCCACGGGACAAAGAAGCATGTAAATCAGTGGTAAGAAAACTACAACAGGAAAATGTTATAGCCGTGGATTGTGAGGGCGTCCATCTCGGTACCAAAGGGCCACTTACACTCATACAAATTGGGACGATCAACGGAGATGTATACCTCTTTGACGTCATGAAGGATGAAAAGGAACAAGACAAAAGCTTCTTCAAGGACACTGGTTTGGAAAAAGTTCTTTCGTCACCAAAGATAGTGAAGGTAGAAAACAAATTTGAACGGATAATACTGTATTAAGAAATAAACTATTCGGAAATAAGTTTCGAAAATAGAGTAGTTTAAGATCAAGAAAATATCATGCTATTTTTAGTAATAGTCTTACCAATAGATAGTGAGATTCAATCGCATAAATTAAATATTGGTAATTATGATTTTTGGCTTAATTTTAGGCATACATTTTAAAACATACCCTTCATATTTCTGAACGTGACGATTTTTTTAATTGTTTTTTTGATACACGAAATCGTAGCGCTTTTTCCTTGTTAGGAAGGTACTATCTATTTAAACCTGAAAAGTGACATGCTTGCTAAAATGAATTATTTATATTCTGCTCATTCTTTGCCACCGACAACAATCAAAATCAAAGTTTGAACTTTATATTCTGCATGCAACAAAAGGTCTTTATATATCACTCGCACGTGCGATTAGTATCTTGACCTTCACTGTACTCATCATCTGGCATCATGTAATAAATATATTATTTAGCTGCTAATTTTATTTCAGGTTATACATTCCTGCTCTGGAGACAGTGCAGCCCTTTTCCATCAGTTTGGCATCAAGCTTGAAAACGTCTTTGACACGCAGGTAAATATTACAATTACCTTCTGAATGTCTGAGCAAAGTGGATATCATCGGGCGTAGTGTCAGAATCATGAACTTTGGACTCGTGTATTTAGCTTTTTTTACAACCCTTCAAGATTAAGGGTAAAAATTGAAAATGTGTGGGCTAATGTTTCGTCTTTACAGTGGGTTTGTTTTTAAAAGAAGACTAAATATTGGTGGTACTGGTTGGCATGTCATAGGCATGTGTTTAGGTAGTTAGAAAGGTAGGTAGGTAGGTAGGTAGGTAGGTAGGTAGGTAGGTAGGTAGGTAGGTAGGAAGGTATAATTTGTTTTGAGGTCAGTATTTCTAAGTTAGCATTTCTACCCGATATGTTTCATGAAGAAATACTCCCTACGTAAATTGCATAAATAAATTGTTGTCCGGCTGCTACTTTAAGAATTTGCATCAAGCGATCAGTGTAACTATAATGTCTACTTCTTCATCATAGGTGGCACATCTTGTGATTGCGGAACATAAAGGACGCCGACTTCCATACCGACTGAAGCTTGCAGAACTTTGTAGCACCTATTCGGACACGGCAAAGGTGTACGAAGCCAAGGATGACGTGAAGGTTTTTCCTAATATTTCAAATGATAATCCTTGCAAAATATTTTCTTGTCAGATTGAGTGATACAATAATATAAAAATGGGAAAACAATGTTAACGTACAATCCTTTAGAAACTGGGAAACAAGAAATAGGTGTACCTTGAGGAATATATTTTATATGTGATTTGTTTTCGTTTGATGGCTGCAAAAAGTTTCGCAGTAAACTACCATATGTTTCCAATATTCCACAGAGAAATTTGCAGTGAGACCCAAACGTGTCTCAACATTGCAAGAATAGATGTTAAAGAATGCACATTTAACATTTTCTAAATTCATTGAAAAATTTTGCATGAAAATTTAACTTAAGGATAAAATATTTAAATTGATGTATGCAAATTGCATGTACTTTCGTGCCAAAGTTTAAGTCGATTAGCACAAGGAGATAGAAAAATTAAAAAGCAGATTTGAATCGTTATAAAACTATAAATATAATTTGTATGCTAACAGGATTGATTCCTTGGCCCGGTGTTGTAGGAAACGTTTATTAGTATAAATAGGAATAAATGTAACATTTTTCTGTCGTGTTTTCTGTCATCATGGTGAGAAGATACATGGACTGCTTCCACATCTGTGATGTTAATTTGTAATTGTATTGTAGTTAGAGTGGTGCAAGATAGAAAATGATTACTGGGCAAAGCGACCTTTGACACAGGAAATGATTGACTATGCCAGTGGTGACGTCACTGCACTTATACCAGATGTTTTCGAGAAACAGAAAAGGTACGATAAAGCAAAATGATATGTTGCCAAATTATTTAAAACTCTAGAATCTTCAGAAGATATTACCTTCATAAGATATTAATTTCATAAATACAAATAGCAACAATATACACAGCAGTACCAAAAGCATACATACAATTTGTTAAATCTGAGAGAAATAGTTAACAAAAGCCATTAACTACACTCGCAGTATATTATTGTATGCATATAAAAACACTAGATCAGTACGGAAATACGTACAAAGTTTGCAACGAAAAATATCTAACGTATCAATTTCACACGTCACTGAGAGAAAATATCCAATTTGTAGCACAAATTAAGCCAACAGCAGCAGGTTTAAATTGTAAAACTAATATATTCAGATGATGCAAGAAATTGAACATTAAACAAAGGCTTGAAATGAATATGATTATGTGCGTTAAAAAGATAACAATATAAAGAAGTGTTAACCATTGAAGTTTGTGGGATAATCTAACTACTTGTAATTATGGAATAGAATGAAGATTAAACCTTGTTATTCGTGCCTTATCATATGGTATCAATTGTACTCATTAACAAATTAAACAGAATTGATGAACTGGAAAACATAATAATAGGTAATATCATTATTAACCATGATGAATTTACCATTATATTAAATGCCTATTTGAAAATAGTATACAGAAATTTAACATGACATCGAACAAGGATGGATGAATCACAAACATGTTGAAGGCATTTAGAATGTATGAGATAAGAAAAGTGCATACATATATGTAGTAATGTTGAATGATACATCATAGCATTATTTCTTATATAATGGCAATTAAGAGAAAAGCGAAATTACTTAAAAATGTGTTGACCTATAAAAATACCAATTATTCGAAAACATCATTAGGCACAGAACCAAGTTAACGCTAACACAACGGCAGGCTAATACGCACAACACCTTGAAAAGCACTAGCCAAAAAAGTAAATATATACCATAATCCAGATATTATTGATAACAGGGATGGATGATTGTTTATTGATTTAACAATAATGGATTTTGCCGTTGGTTATTACTATATATCAAGTAATCATAAACATCATTACTGTATTATATGAAAGTGGTCTATAGCTATATCAACAATAAACATCACTTGCCAACATTACATTTATAAATGCATCAAAAAGAAATAAATACCATATTTTAAAGAACAATCCATTTTGTCTTTGGATATTTTTATGCCAAATAAGTGTTCAAGCGAAAAATTATTTCGAAGCCATTATGGTCAAGAAATTCTCAACAGTATGATCTATATAAACATCATCTTAAGAAAATGGCCTGTCGAAACAAAAATGACCTTTTTTTTGGAAAGTACTATTTTTTCTTCAAATATGGACTATGTAAACATTTTACATACTATCTGCGACGACTTGCATTGTCAACAGACACGCTTTCTTACGTTGAGGCAATAATATATATATATATATATCATACAGAACCAAAAAAGTAGAAATTCTTCAAGAACTGCAAGGTAATTATTCCCATTATTGTTCAGATATCTCGAAGAGAATGGTCAGATTGACAAATACGCAGAGATGGTCCAAGAGGAGATCGAATTTCACATTGATCCTGCTATGAAGGAAAAACGAAATGTTCGACACGATAAGGTCCGTGATGCGATTCTAAGCGACATGAGTGCAAAATACAGACCGTCGCAAGAATATTCTGCCATAACAGATGAAGATGAGGTATGCTAGTTGTATATATGTCACGCCACCGGCATTTACAATTATTTAATTTTGGGGGGCCCCGAGTGGCCGAGTGGTCTAAAGCGCTGTCCGTTACGGATCACTGCCATCTCACCTCTGTCTGCGTGTGTTCGAGTCTAGGATTCGGCTAATGTAGATATGTGAGAAAGCTTGCCAGTAGCTTCTCGTGGGTCGGTGGTTCTTTCCGGTAATTTCCCGGTTTCTTCCTCCACCATTAATACTGGCCGCCATGAATAGCCTATCGTGTGCTGAAAAATGGCGTTAAACCCAACAACAAACAAACAAATTTAATTTTGTTATCAAAGAAAAAGATATAAAACAGTAATAAATTCTTTCAATAAAAAGTCGCTTTGTTTCGGTTCGCATTTATTGTATCTACTATATAATATGCAAATATCTGTAGAGGCAAATAAACTAAATGACAAAAACGACGGTTCCATTGCGGCTTTTTTCATTAAGTGCATACGCGTTTCTATAATGTATATGACGAACACGATTCTAGTCTTCTGTACAGTAAAATTGTTCGTTAAACATTAGTCATAATATAAATATTGCTTTTGTTTGCCTTGAAAGTGAAAATTGAGATAAAGAGTTTTCATATTTTTTATAACTCTTTTTAACATTTGCTGTGTCACTTACCAAAGCAAAATTAGGGACGCTCTGTTTTATCTCGCCTAATTGTTTGTCCTAGTTCTAGTTTTACTTTCGATTGCAATTTAACGAAAGCAAAGTCTGGCAAGTGACTCAAGACTAAAGGCTTTATTCCTCTTCAAATACTTCATTGCGATGAAGTATGGTGCACATTAGCATAATAATTGTCCTGAAATGTTGATGCACGTTTATCACTTTTCATGTATAAACCTAAATCTTCATTCTTATAGAAAAACAGTTTGATTGGATTTATAACTCGTAGGTTTCACCATCACAGAAGTATGTTGTCTTCATTATTATAAACAATTGTTGGATTTATAACTTGTCAATTCCACCGTAACAGGAGTATGTCGTCATCAAATTTATCAATCAAAATTCGGTCAAAACTCTATGTAATTTCATCTAAACATCGGGTAGCACTCAGTATCTCAGAAATTACATATATAATGCTTAAAAACTTGCAAAAGTGGTTATTTCTCGATAGAACTTTGAAGTTGAGTCTCTTGCTACACTTTCACGTACAGCGATCGTTAAGAATCAACTGATCGAGAGTGCTCGTCACCGTGATGAAAGATTAATTAAAATCAACCTTCCTGATTGGTTCCTTCACTGAGAAAACTTTAAATTGCAATTGATAATTGCAAACACCCTTATATATTTTAAGGCAACAAAAGCGATAACACCATTTCGTTTTGTTGTTGCTGGAATCAATGTTGTGTGATGAAACCCTTGCACTTATTGCTTGAGTTTCAACAACCCTGTTGACATTCGGCAAATGTTGACAATAGAAAAAAAAAACCATGTATATTTCCTATAAAGATACATAATTCTCAGCTTGATAATAACTCAAAGACTATCCATTCATGATTACATATAGGCAGGAAGCCAAAATGTTGTTTCTAATGGATTTTGAAATGAATGTATACGCAAATATTACCAAAGTGTAATTTACATCAAGACATATGAACAAACAAATTCTACATTTTCAAATGAAACAGCAATGATTCTATACATTGCCAGAAAGCATTGCGGCTAGAGCATGCATGTTGATATAAAGAACAAATATAAACGTTGAAATCTCTTTTTTTGTTAGCAGCTGATGTTCTTTTCGCATACAGACACACAAATCAAACATAGCACCAAACATCATTCAATGAAACGAAAGTTTAAGATATTCAAACAACGTTTCTTTTCAGATTAAGGCACTGAAGGATATCAATGTCAGAGATATTTCGGCCCAGCCTAGAGTAATACAAAACCTTAAGCATGGACAGATAAGGACCTTTCTGACTGAACTTGAAAACGACCTGAAAACTCCCGAGACGTTTATTTCCCCTCGAAATCTTGATCAAAAACTGCATGACATTGAAAATTATGGACAGGAGGAAATAAGAAAAGATGCAAGCAGGCTGAGAAAACAGGTTTGTGAGGTCGTCACGAATGATATACAAAGAAAATACACGCCAAACACACCAGTAGAAAATATTTCAGAGTCTGATATCAGAGTACTAAGGTATATAAAACCAATATCAGATGATGGACCTAGTTATTTCCACCCAACTGTCCTTGCCTTGCACTGGAAAGTTGAAGAACATGATATCGACGTTGCAGTAGAAAATTTGAGGGTTGATCCTGAGTACAATGTCTCGTTTGTACCAAAGCTCAAATTTTTATGTTTTAATACCAAAGTCCCACAATCGGTCAAGGGAAGAGCCACGCGATTGCTACAAATGGTTGAATCTTCAATTCTGACCAATATTCCACGAAAATACACACGCGATACGCCTCTAGACCAGTTGTCCGAAACGGAGAAGACAGTCATTCGTGATATTCGTACTAAGTCGAATACATTTCATCCAACGATTGTATCCTTGCACTGGAGAATTTGCTATGACGGTCTTTGCAGAGACCTGGAACGATACAAAGAAGGAAAACTGAGACTGAATAGCGGTTTGGAAAAGAAGCTCGTTTTCTTTCTTAATAATCGCAGTGTACCGGCAGATGTAAAAAAGAAAGCAAAAGAATTTCAGCAATATTTACTGAAAGCAAGATGAAGGAGTCCGGATGATTCATTTTGATTAGAATATTAAAGAGTATTGAAATGCAGAAAATAATTGGAAAATATTTGTGTTTTATGTGATATAATGAGAAGGAAAAGTCATTTTGGTTAATTGCGTTGATTACCAAATAGTGAATCTAATTGTGTATTTTATCCAGTTAATTGTCTTTTACAGAAGTTACAAAAATATCTGAGATATACTATAATTCGAAAAAATCGCAATACCTATTGTGTATTTTCTTGTTTTTATTTTGTGATACTGCAATGTGATACGCCATTTTACTGTGATATTGTTTTTGAAAAAAATTAATTTAGTAGGTTTTGTTGCTTTTTTATAAGCATGCATGAGTGATATAAATTTTAATGAAGTGAAGATAAAAGCTGATAATGTGTATTTATTTTGTGTACAGTTAAATTTGGATGTGAATATATAGTGAGTAATACTGTATCGACTAGAGAGTTTTACTTTAATTATAGAAATTCAACACTTGATAATAAGCTGGAGGATGTTTCATATAAAACAGACTACTTTCATCACCATATTAACGATTCTATAAGTCTACGTAACTGGGACAGGTTGGGTGCGATGGGTAAGCAATGGCAGGTACAAATCGTGAAAAAAATAAGAAAATACAAAATGAATTGTATCATTCTGTAAAAAAAGATATCAAAGCAAAACTGGGAATTTGAATTATATCTTGGAAAAAAGCCATTATCGCAAATGATATATATATATATATATATATATATATATATATATATATATATATATATATATATATATATATATATATATATATATAAGCAAATATCCAAATGAAATGATTGCTTATTTGAAGAAGCGATTCCGGATTTTGATAACAAAAAAAAACCCAACCAAAACAACTGAACAATACTCTTATAAACATATACAGACAGACACGGCTATGTGATGTCCAAGAATTTATACTAACATGGATATCATGTCTATCTTTAAGACTCCGTGCCAAAAATAATCTTTAATGTGTCTATGGACCTACAGCTCAATTTATTATTATTAAGATATAGCTCCTGAACGTTGAATTAATATCTAAAATAATTGCAGAATGTATGATCATAATTTTAGTATTATATTTTGAGTTCCTTTTATTTCATTATTTCAGATTAGTTTCTTTTTATGCATTACATCAGAGTAGAATAGCTTGAGTAATAGCTTTTTGAAGCGTTCGGTCATTTAAGATATTAGAAAATTATTTGAAATGATCTGGAAACTTTTCCTCCATGTTATTTATCATTTAATCAATAGAGAACATGTTACATTTTCATCTTGGGATTTAGTGTGTCTATGTAGTGTGTAGATTGATGAAACGTATATGCGATTAAAACGGAATATAATGATACAATGATACATGTTAAATAATGAAATTTCGTCCTGCAATAAATTGCTGCAATTTTGAACCAATACATAAATGCATGGAATTTTTCAGTACTTTTATCCTCATCACAGATTATGTTGCTTGTAGATTTTCTGTTTGTAAAAAGTGCAAGGCTATTCTAAACTGCTCTATGTTTCTTCAGAATGGCCAGTGAAGCAAGGAAATTATATCTATTGCGAGTCATCGTAGAATTCTTGTTCGCGTAATTAAACTTGTAATCGAATACTTCGTTTAAATTTAATGCTGTCTTTTTTAAATTTGTAACTGTACTGACTCCAAACAAGTAGAGATGGTGTATGTTTATCAGTGCTATTTTCAATAAAAAATGTTTCCTCTGATAAAAATCCTTATTTTTGTTTTGAATACTAATAGTTTCATACATGCAAATTACTGTTTAGATTATCTTAATCAAAATATATATTTGTTCTATTTGCGAGGCAAAGTTCAGGTTACCAGCTAATGACCTGACATACATACATACATACATACATACATACATACATACATACATACATACATACATACATACATACATACATACATACATACATACATACATACATACATACATACATACATACATACATACATACATACATACATACATACATACATATATATATATATATATATATATATATATATATATATATATATATATATATATATATATATATATATATATATACATATATGCGTGTATGTACCTATATATATATATATAGTCTGTACGATTTATCTCTGGTATACTACAAGTTGTATAAAGTTTTCATTACAAGGAAACGAAGCTTGCTGAGTTTAGTTTTAATGAAAATTAAAACAACGAGTGGTATATCATTGATACAGCGTACATGCTGTACATACATTTTATTTATATCACATACAAATACATCTATTTACCCTTTGAACTGGGTTCAGATTTACTACTGGCAGCTATGTATTGACCTAGTGAATGAACTTTTCACATCCGAGGGTGTCCGCTACAAAATGGAGTTCTGTGTCTTTTGTGTCTATTTACAATCACTTTTACATATTGATACGTTAATTGCTTTCTTCTTTTAGTTTTTATTTTACTACAGGGATTAAATTAATATAATACACACTTATGATTACAACATGAAGGATGGTTTCAATAATAAAAGTAATGACTTGGTTGGCTACGCCATTCACATGCACGCTAAGTTAATTCACCTACCGGCTCATGGAAAGTAATGTGGAATAGAAACTAAGCGAAATGACGAACCAGCAATAGGTAATTAAAATATTTTAATATTATTACAGTTGATTAATTCATAAGTCCAGAGATTTTGTGGGATGACCCGAACGGAAATTCTCAAAGTTCGTCATTTAATAGATTTTATCCCGTATCTTCCTACGATGGGCCAGAGAGAGAGAGAGAGAGAGAGAGAGAGAGAGAGAGAGAGAGAGAGAGAGAGAGAGAGAGAGAGAGAGAGAGAGAGAGAGAGAGAGAGAGAGAGAGAGAGAGAGAGAGAGAGAGAGAGAGAGAGAGATGTTGGGGTTCGGATATTTTCATATTTAATTAATATTAATCGATTTTCATAACATAGTATGTTTAAGAAACAACAACAAAACATTAAATACATTATAGTATGTGTACCACGTAACCGAATAATTTACTGTATAATAGTGACCTGGTTTACAACTTTGTATCATTGATATACACTAGATAAATCCCAAGAAAGCGCACACGTATCATTACGATGAACCATATTCTTGTAGGTACCTTGGTGTAATTTCTATTTCAAGGTTTCAATCCAGCCAACATTACTTTTGTCTCTCAATCCGCATTGTTCATTGTTTGTACGTTATGTATCAGAGTGGAAGGGGAAACATAAATCGGAAAGGATTGGGACGATAATGTTCACCATCTTAGGTTCATTTATAAACGAGGATTATTAATATTTTTTATCATTGTTTTCATACGTCACTAATATTTAATATGTGAAAGCTCATCATTGATCTAGAATCAACTGCAGAGTGTCTCTATAATATTTTTATATGCGTATTGTTTCGCCATCGGCGGATAACAATTTGATATACCAATATTAATGGTCTTGCTTGGTCTGCAGACCAGATATACAAAGTACTGCTCTGAGAATAGGATTATCGTGCAAGAGATTTCCATTACATCAAGAGAGATTGCCAATCCGACAGTTATTGGAGCCTGGGAGGAAAAGTGTTTAGCACCACATGTTGAATCAAGAAAGATCTTGTTACCACTTTTGCCCATCAAGATGGGTCTGATTAAGAACTTTGTCGAAGTCATACGCAAAATACAAGCAGCTTTCAAGTCCGTCGGCTGAAAATTTTCCAAGGTTAAGTGAAGCCAAGATAAATCAAAGTGTTTTTGTTGGTTCTCAGATTCGCGAACTTCTCCTAGATGATGTATTTGACCGTGCACTGCGTGGCAAAGGAAACAAAGTATTGAAAACCATCCAGTTAGTGGCAACACATTTTCTAGGAAACAACAAAACAGAAAACTATAGGGAGTTGGTAGAAAACCTCCTCAAGGCAGACAAAAATTTTGGTTGCAACATGTCATTAAAGATATATTTTTGCACTCAAATCTAGATTTTGTTTCGACCAAACTGCTGAGCAGGATATTGCAATAATGGAGAAACGCTATCAGGACAAATGGAGCCCATCAGTGCTTGCAGACTTGCTATTCAGTGATAAATGATGCTCAATTTAATCAATACAAAAGACAAGCCAAGAAGCGCCGAGTAGACACTGAATAAGGACTAGACTATGTACTTATATATGCAGAATATTGTTTGCTTTTTTCATATTAAATGGTATTTATATAACCCGTCTGCTGTTTTTTTTAAAAACTGTTACATAAACAGGACAGGTGAAATAATATCATGTAAAACAACCATAAATACATGAAAAGACCTAGGTTTGCAATTTATGATTAAAACTCTACTCTCTACACAAGATGCATAGACGTAAAATTTAAAACCTTACACATCTTGAAAACAGTAGCCAATCAGTTGTTTTAATTGTCATTTTTGAAATCAGCGCATCAAAATACATAATAAATAGCACACTTTATCTCTGAAGCAGACGACTTCTAAAAAGTTGTAGACCTGTGTTACGTGATGCCCGGCTAAAACAAGTCGTGACTTGTTTTCAAATTAAAGTATGAATACAGAATGCTTTGTACATCTAATCATTATTCTTACTCTTAATTTAGATCATATATGTTAGGGATTTACAGCCTACAAATTAAATGCTTTTTTAATCAACAGATATAGAAATGGATCAGAGAGAACATGAGAGCCACACACTATTTTGATGTGTGACATGTAGCCAAGGGTAAGTAGATTTTGCAATTTTTACTACACTGAATGATACCTTTTGATAAAACTCGTGTACAAACACATATAGTAATATAACAGTTCTATTTCTAAATTTATATTAAAGTTGGACAGTGAACATATCACAAGGAATACAGACAGTCCCACACCCACACTAATATTTCTGGCCTGTCCTCTCTGGCCCTGTACAAAAACAGAAGGAAGAATATAATTAAAGCAAAGCATCTCAAACTTGAAAGATTTTAATTAAAACAAAGCTAACATAGTCGTTTTTGTAGCACATATTTAAATCCATATATCGCAACAAAAATATTATTATTATTATTAGTCATTCATTAAACTATGATTTATATTTATATTACAATGAACACCATTTATGTCTTGTTTCGAATTCCATTATTTCTCTTTAGTAAATTGTCAGTATGAATAGAGGCAGTGGATGACATTTTTCAGTTTCTTGAATTACTGGATAATATTTTTTTTCAGACGACGTTGAAGAATTAATGGCAGTGTTGGAGGAAGTGGTCAGGAAGCCCGAGTCAGTTGAAAGACAGTCATTGCCACCTCTATAATACCACGTATCTATTATGACTGAAAATAGAATATACAGTAAATTTTTAAACTTGAATAAAGTTATGTTATTTCATGTATCCAGGTTTTCTGTTACTTGTTTCATATTTTCAGGGTCAATGCCTTTAGCATAAAATTCGACGTTACTACAACCAGTGTTAGAAAGCTAAATGAATCAAATGTGAACATGAACATACAGCAATATGTTTTAAGGTCATGGTATAGAATCTGTTCAAGAATTGAAATTATAGAGGATTAAATAATTTTCATGAGAATTTCAAAGATAATGAACGGATGATTTTATCAGGATCTATTATCAAAATAAAAGGTTTGAGTAAAACTCCTACACTCTAGTAAAGTGATAATTCTGATACATGTTGTCAATAAATGTGGGATTTTATGAAAAGGAGTTTTAAGCATAATTTTCACATGCGCATAAAGCAATCACTTGTCCGAAAATTGACCCTGATAGTGGCACTATAACTACTGTAAGAATATTTTGCCTGTAAGTGTTCATGTACTCTGACAAGATTGCATTGCGATTTCCATTTTGCTGAATGTAGGCACAGTACCTATTTATCCAAGCAAACTATGAAATCTTGGATGATCCACCTTGACCTTCTCAGTCTTATTCAACATCATAATCTCTTAACAGCATCTACACTAATCTACTATTTATTTACTGCTGTAATTTCCACAGGTACATCAATATATATGGCAAATACACTATCATTCATTATTGTTAAATAGCAAACTTGTGGCTAAACTGTATGAGAAGTTCTTGCATGTTAGAGTATGAACAAAATCTACCTTTTGTACCAGAGTAATGAACATTTAATCAACAATGTGTTATTCTGAGTATTTTGTATCCATAAATCTGTATATTTCCTCTGCTACTAGTGTTATACACCTGGTCCACAGAGAAAATATGTGCTTGCTAAAGATCTGGATACACCGGGTCTATGATTAAAAATTTATATACAAAATTCATCAATTTTACTATCTGTGGAGGGTAGTAAACAATTAAACCCAAAGTAGATTGGTGTCTGCATTTCATCTCATTTTTAAAATAACAAACTTGTCATAAAGTTAAGAAAGTATTTTTTTACACCTCTCACAATTTGAGTTTTAAGTGCTTCACTTCAGACCATTTTATGCATTGTCGGATGGGGGTGTGGTTCTAGCTGTAACTCACCGCCCAGCTAAAATAAACGTACACACACAAACGTACGGTGACTTGAAATTATTTGACCATCGTTTTGTTCTTGGGCACGTTTATTGGGTAGCATGCACACTTTGAGTGGATATACATACAGAATTTTGTTTTGGTGCGCTTCACTTGATCTGTCCCTTGTATGCACTCTGTATATATTTATTCAAAATAAAATTAAAATATACAACAACAAATTGAATTGTTACCAATCGCATAGATTCACGCAAATACTTCACTGTGGTGGAAATGTGAACTTTTGACATTTTGTCTGAGGTTCGGATATTTTCTTGCACGGTCGATATTTTTTTATCCTTGCTTGCAGTGCTGGGAAAACTCATTAACTTTCTGTATCTGTATGACGTGAGTTCTGCTCAGCTTATCATTCCTTAATGAATGTGTGGAATCGGGTCTGGGAGGTGGGGGTGAATACTATTGGTAATTCTCTTTATTTGCATAATTGAAAATGATGGGCAATCTTGGGCAGAAACGACTTTATCACTTTAAATTCTAGTTGATAATGTTAACTCTGGTTATTAAGTGTGCAATAGATCAGGGGAGACAATTTATCCTGCGACTGTTTCTAATACATAAAGGACTTGTGTCCCTTAGACAGTGTCCCAAACTACTACTTGAAGTTTTGTATGCTGTCTTGGTGTATATTATGTTCGCCCGACGAGCGCACATAAGTTCATCAGATTGGTTGTTTAGTACAAGAAAGAGGACAGTTTGAAGATCACACGTACCTTTATGGAATTGAATAGACGTGATGTGAGGAGATAATCATTGCCATCCAATGATCACACAATCTTTCCTAGTCTGTGAAGAAAAAAACGGGATCATTTAATGACCACAAACAATCCTTACTAGCAAAAGTGTAGTATGAGAAGAGAAGATAGACTTATTCAATGATCACCCACAAATCTATGAAAAGAGGCAATATGTGGTGAGAAAAAGTCGCCAATAATGACCCAAACGAAGTTTAATAAAGGCAAGACATGCTGACGTCTAGGTGAACTATTGCACACAAATTTGAATTGTAAACAAATCGTCTTAGAGGACAGGAGCTAAATGTTGAATATATGCATATTTCAAACTTATGAAAATGGATCTAGATGAAATACAGAAGTAAATGTCAGAATTATACGTTTGTGTTCTGAATTACAGTATTGGATATATGTAGCTTAAAATCCGTTAACAAGTGAAACTGCTAATGCGATAAAAAAAATGACTCATAAAAAAGCAAAGTAAACTATAAACGAAGCTGGAATCTAAATTTAAAACATACACCCATATCTTGCTATCTTGACTCTTAGTACTGACCGTTACATGCTGCTTTGCATATCCAAGGAATTTGGGCTTCAGGTGCTTATTTCTTGTGGACTGGCTTTCTGGCTTTATGGCTACCGATTCGAACTTTTTCGGACTGTAAATTTAGCATAACTGTAATTTTGATGGAAAATTTTTGAAAGTTAGAAGACTAATGGAAAAGTGTTGGGTGTCGAATAACTAGGAAAATTATTGGAAAAGCCTAACTCTTCTGTAGACTATAAATCTAAGAAAAACAAATGATTATTTCCAACTACAAAAATATATTTGTTGAAACTATTATCCGGGAAAAATACTTTTTTAAAAATTTTTATCTAAATTTAGTTGCTGAATCGCAATTTGCAAAGTAATATCACCATCCGTACGGGTGTACAGGATTTATCCTGCGGATGTTTAGTGAGCTATGAATAAAATTAGCAGCGACTTACACGAAGGCTTCACGCATCAAATGGAGCTGGCATTTTCTACAAGAATTGTGATATATATATATATATATATATATATATATATATATATATATATATATATATATATATATATATATATATATATATATATATATATATTGTTACACCTATAATTTTTTTTATAAAAGAAAAATGCTGATTTAACGAGAACTAGGAGAGGCCCGGGCTTTACTTACCTTAGGGCCCGTGACAGCACTTAACGGCACTGTAAGTCACACGTACATTGTGTGTAATCAGTTGATTGGTAAAGTGACTCGTACTAGTCGTTTATCTCAAATTGTACTTGCATGGTTTTTGCATAATGTAGTAATTTCGATGATCTTATACGTTATTAATTGTAGTGTTTAACGAACTTGCATCAATTACCGTAAAGACTAGAAAAAAGCTATGTTGCATGCATTAGCGTTGTACTGAGGAACACGCATTATAGACTTACTGAGGTACTTGAAATTTCGTTGCACTAAGGTACTTGTATTATAATTTTACTTAGGTAAGTATATTATCGTTGTACTAAGCTACATGCATCATCACTGATGTACATGTGTTCTCACTGTGCTGAAGTATTTGTGTTATACTGAGATACAAGCATTGTCGTTGTACTAATGTGTGTGTGTGTGTGTGTGTGTGTGCGTGTGAGTGCGTGTGTATATATATATATATATATATATATATATATATATATATATATATATATATATATATATATATATATATATATATATATATATCGTTGTGCTGAAGTATATGTGTTCTCGTTGTACTGAGGTGTATGTATTATCCTTGTACTGAGGTTTGTGTATAACTGTTGTACTGAAGTATATGTATTATCGTTGTGCTTTGGTATTTGTATTATCGTTGTACTCAGATGTGATGTGATGTGATTATGATTTTTAACTTAGCTTTAACATTTTTTCAGTCATATCGCTACTGTGTCTGCAGTGTGGCAGTTTATAGAGTTGTATTCAGATGTGTTTTATCATTGTGCTAAGGTATATGTATCATCATTGTACTGAGGTCCATGTAATTATCGTTGTACTGAGGTATGTGTATTATCATTGTATTGAGGTATATGTGTTATTGTTGCACTGAGGTCCATGTAATTATCATTGGTCTGAGGTATATCTATTATCATTGTACTGATATACATACATTATCATTGTACTGAGGTATGTGTATTATCGTTGTATTGAGGTATATGTATTATTGTTGTACTGAGGTCAATGTACCGATTATCGTTGTATTGAGGTGTATATATATATATATATATATATATATATATATATATATATATATATATATATATATATATATATATATATATATATATATATTATCGTTATAATAAGGTATAAGTATTTTCATTGTACCAGGGTACATGTAATTATCGTTGTATATTGTAATCAGTTTTCCAAGAATATTTTATCCTGGAAACTTTTATCTGTAAAAAGTGCTCTAATCTGGCATAAGACCTCCTGCTATGGTTGTTCATGAAATCGCTATAAATAAAAGGCTGTTGAAATTTTGAAAGTGACATCCGATAAATGTATCTACAGAGAAGCTGTTGGGAAGAGGATCGTCGATTTTGAAAAAAAAGACGGTCACAAAGAACAAAATGAGATGGGGAAGGAGAGTAACAATGTTACAGAAATGTAATGAAGCTAAAGAATTACTACTATGTCTACAAGATTTCTTTTTTAATTTTTTTATTTCTGTAAATATTACTGAAGTATTAGAGAAAGAGGAATTTTTGAAAATAAGAATTAATTCTTTGGAATTAAGGGAAAAATGTACTGGATTAAGACATGCAAACATCTCTTCAAAGACTAGATGCGAAAACATCGGCACAATAAAAAACGCATAGCATGCCTAGGCACGACCCACCTCTATTTCCAGGAAATCCGTAGTTTGAACATCTTGTAAAAAGAAAAAGAAAACAATACACTAAAAATATCAATATTACGGATGCCATATAAAAATATTCGTAAAGTTTTTATTGTGCACTCCGTCGAAGAAAACAATATTATCTCGATTTAGCATAGTTAAGAAACAAGCACACGAATCGAAAGTAGGAAGAGGGGTTTTCCAAGTTTGATAACAATGCTCAGTGTTGTAAATATTTCAGCGATAAAGCATGTTTGCTTGGAATATGGCTTTTTCTCTCAGCATTAAAGGCTAATTCTCGACGAAAAAAGTGCAGTGGTGACTTGGATTATGGCGTTAGAAATACTTTATGCATGCCATAAGGAGCGAAAAGATCGTGTGTTAAATTATTGTTTCACAACGTCACCAGATAAATTCTATGAATGCGATTGGTCTTGATGCTTGCAAACTCAATACACCTCTCTTGTTTGTGCATTTAAAATTGTATGATACATGTGGTCAACAAAAATACGAACAATATGGTGTAAATATTAAGAAGAGAGTCAATATGTATAAACTAAAAATACTTTTTGTTCTGGGACATAACAATAATCATAAAAATAAGGTTACTTCTCAATGCAAGAGAAAAATATACGACAGCAATTCATGTAAAACTATATTAAAAAATAGCAATAAAAGAGCCAAAAGATTTTGTCTCGTACCTTCTGTCCCTTGTAGAATTGTTTGCTTGGTTCTACAAAGGTAACCGCATTATGGTCATGACATAAATTTTTAATTATCTTAATCATTATTAATTATTATCAATTTTCAATTTTTAACAACAACAAAAATAATAATAATAATAATAATAATAATAATAATAATAATAATAATAATAATAATATTATTATTATTATTATTATTATTATTAGTAGTAGTAGTAGTAGTAGTAGTAGTAGCAGTAGTAGTAGTAGTAGTAGTTGTAGTAATAGTAGTAGTAGTAGTAGCAGTAGTAGTAGATCTAGTAATAGTAGTAGTATTTAACAATAAATGACAATTGCTACAATATCCACAAAATTCAACAATAAAATAAATACCATGTAAGTAATATATTAATAAAAAAATAAGCATTGTACTTACTGACAAGTTACCTTTCGTTCAAGTGAGAAAAAAATATGTTGTTGCAATTTAAGCAACGCACGATCTGCTCGGCCTGTAGAAAGTGAGCCAAATTATCACTTTTTCATGACTAAAGTAATTTGAAAATATTAGAAATGTGTAACCACCTCTCGTCTCTTTTCTCTATGCACGCATACAATAAAATAGTTCTTATTCTTAGTCCGCTTGGAGTATGCGTTTTAGTTAAATCGCTCATCAATTTGGAATTGTTCGAAAAGAAAATTCTCAAATAAATTCCAGAAAGTTCACACATTTATTACCATTCAGTGATCAATTTTACTTGTGAATCGCTACTGTCTTCTATCTAAACTATTAGCTGATTTGCAGGGTAGATATGACCATATTATATGCCCCCCATACATACATACATACATACATACATACATACATACATACATACATACATACATACATACATACATACATACATACATACATACATACAGACATACAGACATACATACATACATACATACATACATACATACGCACGCAGGCACGTACGCACGCACGCACTCACACGCACACATACATACATACATACATACATACATACATACATACATACATACATACATACATACATACATACATACATACATACATACATACGCACGCACGCACGCACGCAGGCACGCACACACACACACACACACACACACACATACATACATACATACATACATACATACATACATACATACATACATACATACATACATACATACATACATACATACATACATACATACATACATACATACATACCCATGCATGCATACATACATAAGATCATCCATCCATGCTTATATTCTAAATATCTTCTAGCTGACAGACGCATTGATGTGTAATGCCCGTGATTTTTTTGTTTCATTTGTACATGTTGCAGATACAAATATCGAACGTGGACGACATCTTAAACTCTGATAAGATAAGATGACGTGTCTTTACATTTGTTTGGAAAGCATGCCAACAAAGTCACCTGATATGCAACGCTAACCACGTGTCTTCCGAAATAGCAATTTCTTCGAAACTTATCGAGATTGGATTGTTGGTATTTTCGCTGCATGATCTGTAATCAGCAAAGCCTTTATTATATCGTTCGCATTCAGACATCGGAATCGCATGTGCAGCAGAGTACATGATTTTGCATATAAAATACTCCTTTTATAGTTCTTAATGTAATTTATTGATAGAGTAAATGATTGTTCTGTAATAACAATTATTTATACGGTCACTGAAATAAACACAGAAACTTAATTCTTCAGCTAAAAAATTCACTTATTCATCTACACTCGAATGAGATCTCCAACATGTGTGGGATCATAAACACACCGTAGCTCGTAGACTTTCAGGAAGCCACTGTCGACAATAAATAGATTGCATACAATGTAAATTGAAAGTAATGTAGTCAGCAAAGTATTCGGATTCCTGCAAGTGGCACTATCAGATTTCACAAGTTTAAAATATTTCAGTTCTAAATTAGTAATGGTTGTTAAATGTTAAAAACAAATAAATATAATAGACCCTGATGCATACATAGTTCTTATATTGATGTAAATACTCATTCCAATATCAGTAATAAAAAACTACCTAAGATGCGTTATAAGACTAACTGTTGAAATTATCTCATGTCATTTTTTGAAAACTTGTAAACCTACATATATTGGACAAACCCGTCAGTAAGCATGCAAAGTCAAGAAGAAACATAAATATTACATAAATAACATTTTAATTAATTTTTTTAATCTTCAGTCTCCACACACTTTATTGCTGGCTTCCATAATTTTCGAGATTTTTCATGTATGGTAATTGATATATCACTAATTCGGAAATTGAAACAATGCTAAAATAAATATATTGCAATCATTGCCTGGATACATTCTGTTCAAAAGGTTTAAAATCTAAGATGAACTTGACTGTGAGGATTGTTATGATTGGGGGTGGGGCTGCTTCCAACGTTACTTTTTAAAACTATTATAGAATCCCCACTAAGGCTCTATTTTGTTGGAAGTTAAATTTAGTGAAACATAGATGTAAATCTCCGAGCCCCCAGTCAGCAATGCTGACGGCTAGATGGTAGAATAAACAAAAAGGTTGAAATTAAATAATCAAATGATTTGTTCCCAATTCCACTCCATCCGCTCGACCATTTAATAAGCATATTGCATCACCGATTAGCAGTGTGAGATTGATTTCCACGTGTCCATGTACTTATACTTAGCTGTTGTATCATGTCTCTTCTATTTTTTCCACTTCCCTCTTCCCTTACTCCTCGACTTTTCTCCAAATATACAGCCTCAATTCCGTCTCCAGTGGAATACAAAGTTCTGTTTCCCCTGAAAAGCTTTGTCTTTCCTTAGAATCTACCTCACCGCAGTTTTTGTGGTGGGGCGTGCTGCGTTTCTCAGCTGCTCATCCTTCTTCCTTCGACTTTACTCGGGACAGCATGCCTTGACTCTGCGTCCCAAATAGTCCAACGTCCAGAACCCAATGTGACATTTGGAAGGGCCAGCCGTCAATCTCGCTTGACGTAGCATTTCCAAAACGTTAGCATCTGTTGATAGCAAGAGATCCCCCGTGAAGTTGCGCATAATGGTTTCAGCAACCTCCTTATCATTTTGGTGAAGATGCTGGGTTCATTCCTGTTTCCAAACAGCATGACTAACCATTCGTGGATCTCGTCGGGAGTAGTTTTGCCCTGTCCTCTTCCCTTATAGGACTTTGCCAATATCCCTTGGACAAATCCAACTTTAAAAAAAATATTTTACTTTAGAGACAGATGCGAAAATATGTTCTGGGTCATAAAGCGTTTCAACTTGAAAATCCGTCACCGGATTCAGCTACCCGTATTCAACACAAAACCGATGGGTGCCATCCTTCTTCTGCACTAGGATTACAGGAAAGCTGTACGGATAATCGGTGGGTTCGACTACTCCCATGGCAATCATCTGCTCGATCTCTTCTCTTATCATTTGTCGTTTAGTGTGGTGCAAAGGGTATGATTTCCGCTAGACTGGCCGTCGTATACAAGCTTTAACCCAAACTCTACAAGTGAATTTCTCTCGGGTATTTCCGTAAGCACATCGGAATACCCCACCAATAACATTTCTATCTCTTCCCGCTGATCCACATTAAACATGCGGTCATACTGCACTTCCGAATGCTTCATATCCTCGTTAATGAACACCTTGGGACGGTGTTTGCTCCTTCTGTGTCCTCGATGACGCGCGTGGCGACGAACAACTCTCTTGCAGTCACTCTTTCTGTATATCTGTTAATGAGATTAGCGTGGTATATAGTATGTAGTTGTATCAGATAGGTTTTATCCCGTCATTTCCTTGTTACGATGTACAGCCACCTCCAAGAAACTTGCAGATTGTTATATACTTGGGGAAACATCAACAACATCTTGTCCGTTACTTCATACTGGCCTGGTTTTGCGCGCACCTTGCAATACTTTGCCTGATAAGACTTCGTTTGTTTGAGGATCTCCCGTGCGATGGTACAAGCTTCTTCCAGTTTGTTTCGCAAATCCTCGACGTACTGATAGGCAGTACGTAGCTTTTCCACAACGTAATCGTCTATCTACAGCTCTCTTAGTAGAGCGATGGGTCCACGTACAGTATCTCTCGTACAAAAGTCAAAGGAGGCAAAGCATAAACTTGCTATTGGTACGTCCCAAAAAATATCGAATATACCAATCACAATCTTTGGGACGGCCTTCACACATCTTCTTAAGCGTCTCTTTAAACTTCTTGACCAGTTCGTTTCATTAAGGAGATTCTGTGTCGTTTTGAGGTACTTAATCGACATCAGGCGGTTCACATCTCCCATCACGCGACTCATGAGTTGTGTCCCTTGATCGGTCATGATCTCGTCCACCACTCCAACTCTTGACCAAATCTCAGCGATAGTTTCCTAATCAATAGTCCGCAACGTGACAGCCTCTGGATAGCGTGTAGCGTAATCTACAACCGTTAAAATATACCGATTTCCTTGTGCCGATGAGGGTTTCATCGGTCCGATCAAATCCATCGCGATGCTTCAAAATGGTTCATCGATACGTGTGTACACCCCAAAGTAACGGGCCGGTTGACCATCCATTTTCGGTGCCATTGTTTGACACTTGTCACATGAGAGACAGAACCGCTTAACATCTCCTTGGACTCATGGCCAGTAGAATCCCTTAACCTAGCTTCTCCTTTGGCACGACGACTTGCTTGAAGTGCTCTTGTCCTCTCCTGGCGTGGCGATACAAGATCACATTCTTATATACAAAACGCACCATTTAGAGTTTATTTCTCTTTTCGCTCTTTAGCGTATCGATGAATCTTCGTCAGAGTTGCGTCTTTCTTCTAAGGCTCTCTCAACTCGGCCGGAAGAATGTAACTAATCGGCATGACGTGACTTCCATCGGTGTCGGTTTCATTGTCGATTCTTGGACCTTGCTTCCACAGCACTCACCTGTGTCGGTGTGCAGGTTTCGAGTTTCGGATGCGGAAACAAATAAAAACATCCCAGTATGTACGTGTACGTCTTGTGATGGCCCATCCAAGCCCGCAGGTTCAGATTTCCCTTTCAAGTACGTTGAATCGAGGTCAATGACAATCACTAGCAATGAGTCACGTGCGCTTTCCGCGTACTGGACCTCAATTACTTCCTTCACGTATTTAGCGACAACTACACCCAGTGAAGTACAAGAGGGTGTCACCTTCTCCGTTATCAGCTGCGGAGCCTAGGTTCGCTGGTTCATAGCTTTCCTCCGTCTCGCACTTCTTACTAGTGACGGCATTCATCTGGGTCTGCCTGTCATTGGGACAGTCCCTTGCAAAATATCCCAGACGCTTGCAGTTGTAGTACGACGAAGTCCCTTGCCGTCAACTCAGGACATAATCCTTGAGCATAACCTCGCGTAAACCGTCGTACGCTCGTTCGACTTCTGCCTTCTTTATTACTTCTCAAATAACCAATGAACAAGGGTGTGGAATTGAGAATTTGATTCCGTTACCTTTGTCGTCGAATCCCAGAGAGGTATATTGTACGTTTCGGTGGTCAGCCGATATTGGCAAAGAAGGGTCTTCTTGAATGCATTGTAGTTGTCAGGTTCTTCTGAGGCTAAATTATGATAAACTTCGCGAGCTGAGACGTTAATAGCCCAATGTTGCTCGTGATTTTATGAACGCAGGCGAATTTCTCACATAGCACGAGGAAATCGTCAATGGACTTTTTTTGACATTTTGTTTTTTGTCTATTTTGTATATTTTCATTAGAGTTAATTAAAAAACGGTGTTTATATTTATCAAGTTATTTTTGTGATCTTTTTTGGATGATCTAGAAATGATTTTCTAGTTTATATTACTGCATAAATAAAACATTTACTTTCTTTAGTTTTCACACTAATGATATTCTTTTATTTTCCAATCTGTTGCATCCATGTCTTAGTATCCTCTTATCAGTCAGAATATTTCAATATGTAAATTTAACTAACGTATATTATTAAATTTCTATTACATTTTTTCAGTATAGTTTAGCTTCTAATTTCTATGATGCCTTTCTACATAAATATACTAAAGTACTTTACATTCTCATGAAACGAATCGATAAATATAGCCCTACATTTACCGAATCTGAATCTCTAATTGTACCACATTTTATTTTCGACATGATTCCACTTCTTAAAAAAGAAACAAAATATTGTTAGTTTATTTTCCAGCATCATATCATATAATTTAAATGTTTAGTTATTTAGATCAATTTAGATAATTCTATCTTTATATTGACCAATGTCTCTTTGTATTTCTCTTTTACTGGTATGCGAATTTGAGAAGGCTGTATTTTACGCCATAATGATTTCTGAATGTTTTGTATCAAGTAAGTTGTTAGATTTACATAGTATTGATTTCTGTCACTCAAATTGTTGGGTTAGAATTGTTTCCACTTTTCAAGAGTGACATGCGATTTTCCTTTGATAAAATTAGTGCTTGCTTGGTTATCTTTCTTGACCTTCTTTAGATGTAGCCTGAAGGTCATCATCACTAGACCATGGTCACGTCCAATATCCGCACCAGGCAAGCTTCGAGTCTTGACGATGTTTACACTTGACTCGATGCGCCTTTTCACCATGATGTGGTCGATCTGACTGTGATGGTCTCCGCTTGGTCTCTACCATGTCCATCTTCTCGATACCTTGTGTTGGCCGAAGGTGTTTGGCAGCATAACTATCGAATTCCAGGAGCTTTAGGCCTCTCGTTGGTCTCTGCATTTCAGCTGTGCCCACATGTTCCTTTCCAGTTTATGCAAGTGTCCGCGCCTATCTTGGCATTCCTATCGCCTTGCACAACCAGAATGTCTTTCTTCATTGTGTTTTATCCAAAACTTCTTGTAGCTGGTCATAGAAGTCTTCAACACCAGCTTTGTCATAGTCTGATGGTAATGTTGAATGGAGTTTCGCTGAGGCGGATGGTGATGAACTGGCTGGAGAATGGCCGACAGTCCATGACAAATAACCCAAGTCCCTGCTCATCTGCTAATGTTTGTCCTCTCTACCACTGAAGTACAGTTTGTGGCCTTCCAAAGTAGTGGTTTCTTCAATGTTCTTCCATCGTACCTCACATAGTCCTATGATTTTTCAGCGGAATATGTTCATTTCATATGTAAGCTCATCTAGCATTCATGCTGCTCTCAGTGTTCTTACATTCCAGGAGCAAATGGTGATGTCCTGGGACGAATATTGCTGCTTTGAGCACCAGTCGCATACTTTCACCTACGGCCCGGTGCATGAAGGAAGATGCGGCCTTTGTTGACACGGGCAACGACCGAGCCGGTATGGGATGAGTAGTGATTGTCATTTTTCATGTGGTGTGTCTAGGGCAGCTGACGCCTGGCGGAGCCCAACCCTCTTCAGACCTGACCGCAACCGATTTCCTCCAACTAGGTGGCTCGCCTTAACATGTAGCCATTGAACTGTTGGCAGCCCTTCCGCTTGGCCGTTGACTTCGTCGCGAAAGTTTCTCCGGCCGGTGATGCCATGTTAACATCACACTATTTATCCATAACTGGAAGACTTGAGGGTGTGTGTGTCTACCTTACCGTGTAAGTCTGGAGGACTGGCCCACTGCCCAGTGGCCTATAGGCTTTTCATAAACATTTTAGAAAATAAAAAGGTGGTCAAAGGATTTTCACAAAGAACAAATGGTCACCTGTAAGTTTTGAAAACCGGTTTAAACAGGATATAGCATGTTAGTTTCAGAGAGTCTGGGTCTTTCTAACTACATCTCTGTGCCAACCTATATTCTTCTCACTCAAATGTGTAGTTTTATGACGCATTGAAATATACAAATGTATTGCAATTCTAACATAAATGCTACTAATTTATGACTTCCAACATATATCATTCTTTATGAAGTAATCAATATCAGCAAAATCTATCTACATACCTACCTACCCACCCACCCACCCGTCCGTCCGTCCGTCCGTCCGTCCATCCATCCATCCATCCATCCATCCATCCATCCATCCATCCATCCATCCATCCATCCATCCATCCATCCATCTATCTATCTATCTATCTATCTATCTATCTATCTATCTATCTATCTATCTATCTATCTATCTATCTAATTTGTTTGCTATCTCCCTGACATACGTTCATACATACTCGTATTCTTCTGCAACTCTCAAAAACACATACTGCGTTCTTTACGATCTTTTTTATTAATTGCAATTCCGCCTGTTTAATATGAAAGACGTTATTTGTACTGGGACATACGTTATCTTGCTGATGCAAGTAATTCGGAAGGACGTATTACCTAAGTCAATTCATATTTCTACATCCTATTTCTTACTAGTCTCAGTTCATTGATACATAAAGTAGTAGGAGAAAGTAAGAATCCGAGCTCAACAACCCCCTCCAGACCTCCAAACAAATACAAAATACCTAGGTAACGTAATAGAAAACCTATTGCAATCAATAATTGCGTTAAGAATCCGAGCTCAACAAATACAAAATACCTAGGTAACGTAATAGAACACCTGTTGCAATCAATAATTGCGTTAAGAATTCGAGCTCAACAACCCCTCCAGACCTCCAAACAAATACAATAGAACACCTGTTGCAAAATATCTAGGTAACAGGTAAAATATAATTACGTGATCTTCCAGAATAAGCAAAATGATATGTCAGACTCAATCTTCCAAATCATTACGATTTAGCAGAGCGTGGCGATTATGGACTAAATTACGCATTAGAATTTCAGTAAGGTAAGTGGTATTATACCTCATTACCAACTGTTAATGTCTCAACTGTAGATATCAAAAATATTTCATTATCATGGTGATAGAGGCTAAACTTTATTTTACCGCTGACATAACGACGGGACTCAAACAAATCTTTTATTTGTGATTTGTTAAGAGGGTATTTTTTGTCGATAAAATACAACTTTGACCGATCAAGATCAATTGTAAGTTTGGTGTATTTTTGCTGACTAATCGGACAGTGAAAGTTGTTAAATTCCGCTAGCAACTTTTGATACAATTGTTCGAGATAATTAAAATACTCGCTGTCATCAGATCTGATGAGCGAAAGTTTTAACTTGTCATGAGTACCACTAAAGCATATGCCTGATGTTTCATTATTAATTTCAACTGTCAATGGTTTGCCGTCCATCATTAGATATTTGATTTTGCTACTGTAGCTATTTGTTACTGTCAAATTTTCAAACATTATTTTTAAAGTTTAGATAAAATTTTAGTTTGCAAAGATAATGTCAAATATATCTCTATCATCATGACAATACCCAAGTGCAAATGTATCTACCCCATTTTCGCAATAACGTTTATCATCAAAATTGCTCAAACCGCGTTTGATAAGGACATCTGTTTCGAGCTTATGATGATTTGTCCGAATTGACATAGCTCTTATAAAACTAACACCGCCATCAAGCGCGTACTTGTAGTCATCAAATTTTATAAACTTTTTAACAAAATCACGAGGCAGACCTTTTGCTTTTTTTGTTATTTTATTATTGTCCAATAATACGGCATACATTTTGCTGCGTAATCCGATAAAATATTTGATAGCGCTCGAGTTCATTTCATCTTTAAACTTACCAATAACCTTTTTATTTGTGTCGTCATGAAATTTACTGTCACGTGGGTAATCAGAAAGATCAAACAGATATCTATTATCATGCATGTCCTGATAGATGTCCTCACATTCAATTTCATATACGAGCGAATCAGTATCAGTAAATAATAATCTACTAGCCGGCCATTGATTTTTAACAAAATTATAATGAAAATCGTACATCAGCCACTTTGATAAATCTAACACTGAAGCTCCAACATAGATCGGCTTGTTTAGTTTTAGATTTGTTTTTCTTCTTTGTATCGCAACAAGATTCTCATTAAATATTTTCATGCTCACAAAATCATCGTCTGACACAAGTTTGTTTCTGCGATTGACATCATTGACTAGTTCGATATTTACGCGTTTCCTAATATTCTCCATCGTCTTACCAAAAACAGAATTGTTCATCAGTTTGAAAAAGTTTTTCTCAAAATCAGTTTTTGCCGCAGCTCTTCTTGTAGTGTTCGAGTTAATATAACCTCTCATCCACGGCGACTGATTAAATTTTAGTACGCGATGAACTTTTCTCAACACGAGACCAGCATCGACTGCTTGTTTTAAAGCTTTGTAATGCAAAACATAATTACGTTTATGAAGCAAATTTGGTACTAGTTTCTTGACCATGGAATGTTGCCTTGGTGATGCTAACGCTTGTTGTTCTTTTGATAACAAACTATAATCTATGACCATCGATTCCGCGCAGAAAGGGTAATCGTTATGTAATTTGTGTAGTGAAATAGGATAATCGAGATCAACTTCAACGAAATATGAAACATCGTCGGGTATCTTTTTTTCTGTCTCTGATAGAAATTGATCAGCCGTGATCCAATGAAAGCCACCAAGAGGCATTGATTCTGCCATCGAATACCCGTACAAGTTATTGCAATCTAGATAAACTATATACTTCGAAGGAAGGTCAGGATTATACTCTTTCAAATATTTGTTGTTTGCTTCAGCATATTTTTTTGTTATCACGCTAATACCACCTCGGATACCTTTTTCGATAAAATTGAACATATCAACATCAGTCAGTAATTCTAACCTTACCTTACTAAACTTTAGCAAAGCATCCCATGACAACCCAGGGGCAGAATAATACCAGCAAGGATCTAGTCCGTAATTATTATAACTCACTTCTCGAAAACTTTCAAAAACATCTGCTAATAATAACACGTCAGTTTTCAAATACAAATCGTGATAATCACCAAACGTCTCACAATCAAAATCTTTCCAGATATCTTGTGCATACTTGTACTCGTCATCAGTTATATTTTCATTTTTAAGTTGCGAGTAAAATTTATCTTTGCCAGGTAAAGATGTTTCATCAAATTTACTCCAATCGTCGAGATATTCGTATGGAAAAACTCCTTTTTTAGCTAGTAGATTAAATTTATCTCCAAAACAGTCTCTTAGGTTATTAAATTTACTACAACCTTTTACTAGCTCATCTAACGATTCTGCCATAAACTGCAGGCTGTCAATAAAACGTAATTTACCTAGCGTAACTGACATATACTTTTCAAAATTATTTGGAATGCATTTGATGACATTATTGAGTTTTAGATGAGCTTTTATCTCAGGATCACCAAAAGCTTCTACGATGATGTGACTATCATATCCTCGAAAATTGTGAAGAATAACTGGAATAAAATCTGGAGCGTGAAATTTTAAATTACACTGGTCATGAGCCGCTCCACGATACTGTCCGGTCAAATGGCAATGGTCACGTACTTTTTTGTTGTCAGTATCAAAAGCTTTTTCACAAATATAACAAATTTTCGCTTGCTCGTGATCAGATTCTTGTTGAGGTGTTAATTTTAACATTGGAGTTACTTTTTTCAAACGATAAGTAATATTATCAACTTCATTAATCAACTGCTTGAGAAGCCAGACAGCTGGATTTTTACCACGATAGAGTTGGATTGGTTTAGATAATCTCGAATCAGCGCAACAAACTACCTTGTACGCTACTCCACATGGAACATGATTTTTAATTTTTCTTGTACTCGATTGGTTAGGATCATTTTCTACGCCAAGTACAGGTTGAAGTAAGCATTCGAAATCGACGTATATGACGAAAGGAATTTTTAGTTTGTGATTATGATGGACAAACTGTAACACGCTATCTTTTTTAGATGGCATTGTTATTCTTTGTACGTCACTACAGTACTGCAAATGCTTTTGTAATGTTTCATTATCTCTACAACCGTGCAAGCAGCGATAACAAAAGAACTTTTTGTTGTTATTTTTATTATACTGTCTTCCAACTAGTCTGTTAAAGTTTTTGATCCAAACGTAATGATTTTTATAAAACAGTAAATTGATAGTCGATTGTGAAGCTTTTTCTGAAATATACCTCGGATAGACATTTTCTTTTTCATCTAATCCGAAAACGTTAATCGAAACATTATTTTGCTTTTCAAACTTTGGTATTTGATTTTCTGCCACTGGAAAGTCAATACCAGCACAATTTAATCTTGACACGTGACTGATATACTTCTCAACACGATCAGCATTTTTTTCTGCTGGAAATAGCGCGGAAAGAACAGCCCATTGGAAACATTTGCTATCGACGTTTTTTATGTTTATACAGCACTGTTTATTTTTTATTTTTGGTGGCAGGTCGATATACGAACTACCGCGTAATGCGTCATATTTCATCGTGTGAAACAAAATTTCCTTGATCATTTCAAACTTCCAACCCGAACCTAATTCGGTAAATTCTTCTATTTTTTTCCAAATTTCTTGGTGTATTTCATTAGATAGTGACAAAAGATCACTACCAAGTAAAACACGTCTAGATTTTGCGTTGATGTAAGGGTCTGCAATTTCCTTGTTAGTAGATTCTTCCGTCACAAGTAGTTTTGAAAATATAACGTGATATTGCACTAACAATCTTAGACCCTTATGTTTTTCAAGCTCACGTTTTACAGTCGTCTGTAGCAGATGAAAGAGATTTGTTTCAGAAAAATTTACTAAAACGTTTTGATTATCAAACTGATAACTATTGTCAAAACCTGTAAAAGCAGTCGCTATTTTAACAGGTTCTCCAATAAGTCTCTTCTTGGCTATATCACGCAATTTCAACATTATTATATTATAATATAATCTCTAATTGATAATTTACCTCACACTGCGCATGCGCTAAACAACAATTAGAGATAAAAAATATCACCTATAATATAATGACAGTAAATCTGACAAGCGCACGTGAGCAAGAGGAATATTACGTTTACCAAAAGTACAACTTGTACGCTGGAAATGCACTTGGTTCGGTTATTAATATCATTACTGGAATATCTGTTGGTAAAGCAACGCCAGCGGGTTATACGATTAGTGTAAAGGGAGATAATACTGAAAGAATTACGATGTTTAGAAAAGATTTTATTTACACGTTATTTTGCGATGACATTCCAGAGGGGAAACGAGTATATCATTATAATGGTAAAGTCACTGATGATAATATTGAAAATTTATCCTTACAAGACGAGTTTCAGCCGCATCCGGTCTTTGATTTATACGAGGCTAACGATCGCGGTATTATTAGAAACAGAAAAACTAAAAAAGTTCTTAATAATATGAGCAATATGGGATATATCAGTGTGACTGTTAGAGGAACATCGACAGATCGAGTTTGTTATACTGGTCATAGGTTTGTTTACGAGGTGTTCAACGGATCTATACCCAATGGTCTGGTTATTAATCATATCAATAATGTAAAAACAGACAATCGATTGGAAAATCTGGAGCTAGTGACCCAACAGGAAAATGTGAGAAAAGGACGAGGTGGTGGTATTAATTTTAGATGCCCAATAAAACCTGTTATTTCGTTAAACCTTGAAACGGATGAGGAGATCAAATTCAAATCAATTACTGCTCTGGGATTTATATTATAATATTTCGCCGCAGCTGTAATTGATTTGAATTTGATCTCCTCATCCGTTTCAAGGTTTAACGAAATAACAGGTTTTATTGGGCATCTAAAATTAATACCACCACCTCGTCCTTTTCTCACATTTTCCTGTTGGGTCACTAGCTCCAGATTTTCCAATCGATTGTCTGTTTTTACATTATTGATATGATTAATAACCAGACCATTGGGTATAGATCCGTTGAACACCTCGTAAACAAACCTATGACCAGTATAACAAACTCGATCTGTCGATGTTCCTCTAACAGTCACACTGATATATCCCATATTGCTCATATTATTAAGAACTTTTTTAGTTTTTCTGTTTCTAATAATACCGCGATCGTTAGCCTCGTATAAATCAAAGACCGGATGCGGCTGAAACTCGTCTTGTAAGGATAAATTTTCAATATTATCATCAGTGACTTTACCATTATAATGATATACTCGTTTCCCCTCTGGAATGTCATCGCAAAATAACGTGTAAATAAAATCTTTTCTAAACATCGTAATTCTTTCAGTATTATCTCCCTTTACACTAATCGTATAACCCGCTGGCGTTGCTTTACCAACAGATATTCCAGTAATGATATTAATAACCGAACCAAGTGCATTTCCAGCGTACAAGTTGTACTTTTGGTAAACGTAATATTCCTCTTGCTCACGTGCGCTTGTCAGATTTACTGTCATTATATTATAGGTGATATTTTTTATCTCTAATTGTTGTTTAGCGCATGCGCAGTGTGAGGTAAATTATCAATTAGAGATTATATTATAATATAATAATGTTGAAATTGCGTGATATAGCCAAGAAGAGACTTATTGGAGAACCTGTTAAAATAGCGACTGCTTTTACAGGTTTTGACAATAGTTATCAGTTTGATAATCAAAACGTTTTAGTAAATTTTTCTGAAACAAATCTCTTTCATCTGCTACAGACGACTGTAAAACGTGAGCTTGAAAAACATAAGGGTCTAAGATTGTTAGTGCAATATCACGTTATATTTTCAAAACTACTTGTGACGGAAGAATCTACTAACAAGGAAATTGCAGACCCTTACATCAACGCAAAATCTAGACGTGTTTTACTTGGTAGTGATCTTTTGTCACTATCTAATGAAATACACCAAGAAATTTGGAAAAAAATAGAAGAATTTACCGAATTAGGTTCGGGTTGGAAGTTTGAAATGATCAAGGAAATTTTGTTTCACACGATGAAATATGACGCATTACGCGGTAGTTCGTATATCGACCTGCCACCAAAAATAAAAAATAAACAGTGCTGTATAAACATAAAAAACGTCGATAGCAAATGTTTCCAATGGGCTGTTCTTTCCGCGCTATTTCCAGCAGAAAAAAATGCTGATCGTGTTGAGAAGTATATCAGTCACGTGTCAAGATTAAATTGTGCTGGTATTGACTTTCCAGTGGCAGAAAATCAAATACCAAAGTTTGAAAAGCAAAATAATGTTTCGATTAACGTTTTCGGATTAGATGAAAAAGAAAATGTCTATCCGAGGTATATTTCAGAAAAAGCTTCACAATCGACTATCAATTTACTGTTTTATAAAAATCATTACGTTTGGATCAAAAACTTTAACAGACTAGTTGGAAGACAGTATAATAAAAATAACAACAAAAAGTTCTTTTGTTATCGCTGCTTGCACGGTTGTAGAGATAATGAAACATTACAAAAGCATTTGCAGTACTGTAGTGACGTACAAAGAATAACAATGCCATCTAAAAAAGATAGCGTGTTACAGTTTGTCCATCATAATCACAAACTAAAAATTCCTTTCGTCATATACGTCGATTTCGAATGCTTACTTCAACCTGTACTTGGCGTAGAAAATGATCCTAACCAATCGAGTACAAGAAAAATTAAAAATCATGTTCCATGTGGAGTAGCGTACAAGGTAGTTTGTTGCGCTGATTCGAGATTATCTAAACCAATCCAACTCTATCGTGGTAAAAATCCAGCTGTCTGGCTTCTCAAGCAGTTGATTAATGAAGTTGATAATATTACTTATCGTTTGAAAAAAGTAACTCCAATGTTAAAATTAACACCTCAACAAGAATCTGATCACGAGCAAGCGAAAATTTGTTATATTTGTGAAAAAGCTTTTGATACTGACAACAAAAAAGTACGTGACCATTGCCATTTGACCGGACAGTATCGTGGAGCGGCTCATGACCAGTGTAATTTAAAATTTCACGCTCCAGATTTTATTCCAGTTATTCTTCACAATTTTCGAGGATATGATAGTCACATCATCGTAGAAGCTTTTGGTGATCCTGAGATAAAAGCTCATCTAAAACTCAATAATGTCATCAAATGCATTCCAAATAATTTTGAAAAGTATATGTCAGTTACGCTAGGTAAATTACGTTTTATTGACAGCCTGCAGTTTATGGCAGAATCGTTAGATGAGCTAGTAAAAGGTTGTAGTAAATTTAATAACCTAAGAGACTGTTTTGGAGATAAATTTAATCTACTAGCTAAAAAAGGAGTTTTTCCATACGAATATCTCGACGATTGGAGTAAATTTGATGAAACATCTTTACCTGGCAAAGATAAATTTTACTCGCAACTTAAAAATGAAAATATAACTGATGACGAGTACAAGTATGCACAAGATATCTGGAAAGATTTTGATTGTGAGACGTTTGGTGATTATCACGATTTGTATTTGAAAACTGACGTGTTATTATTAGCAGATGTTTTTGAAAGTTTTCGAGAAGTGAGTTATAATAATTACGGACTAGATCCTTGCTGGTATTATTCTGCCCCTGGGTTGTCATGGGATGCTTTGCTAAAGTTTAGTAAGGTAAGGTTAGAATTACTGACTGATGTTGATATGTTCAATTTTATCGAAAAAGGTATCCGAGGTGGTATTAGCGTGATAACAAAAAAATATGCTGAAGCAAACAACAAATATTTGAAAGAGTATAATCCTGACCTTCCTTCGAAGTATATAGTTTATCTAGATTGCAATAACTTGTACGGGTATTCGATGGCAGAATCAATGCCTCTTGGTGGCTTTCATTGGATCACGGCTGATCAATTTCTATCAGAGACAGAAAAAAAGATACCCGACGATGTTTCATATTTCGTTGAAGTTGATCTCGATTATCCTATTTCACTACACAAATTACATAACGATTACCCTTTCTGCGCGGAATCGATGGTCATAGATTATAGTTTGTTATCAAAAGAACAACAAGCGTTAGCATCACCAAGGCAACATTCCATGGTCAAGAAACTAGTACCAAATTTGCTTCATAAACGTAATTATGTTTTGCATTACAAAGCTTTAAAACAAGCAGTCGATGCTGGTCTCGTGTTGAGAAAAGTTCATCGCGTACTAAAATTTAATCAGTCGCCGTGGATGAGAGGTTATATTAACTCGAACACTACAAGAAGAGCTGCGGCAAAAACTGATTTTGAGAAAAACTTTTTCAAACTGATGAACAATTCTGTTTTTGGTAAGACGATGGAGAATATTAGGAAACGCGTAAATATCGAACTAGTCAATGATGTCAATCGCAGAAACAAACTTGTGTCAGACGATGATTTTGTGAGCATGAAAATATTTAATGAGAATCTTGTTGCGATACAAAGAAGAAAAACAAATCTAAAACTAAACAAGCCGATCTATGTTGGAGCTTCAGTGTTAGATTTATCAAAGTGGCTGATGTACGATTTTCATTATAATTTTGTTAAAAATCAATGGCCGGCTAGTAGATTATTATTTACTGATACTGATTCGCTCGTATATGAAATTGAATGTGAGGACATCTATCAGGACATGCATGATAATAGATATCTGTTTGATCTTTCTGATTACCCACGTGACAGTAAATTTCATGACGACACAAATAAAAAGGTTATTGGTAAGTTTAAAGATGAAATGAACTCGAGCGCTATCAAATATTTTATCGGATTACGCAGCAAAATGTATGCCGTATTATTGGACAATAATAAAATAACAAAAAAAGCAAAAGGTCTGCCTCGTGATTTTGTTAAAAAGTTTATAAAATTTGATGACTACAAGTACGCGCTTGATGGCGGTGTTAGTTTTATAAGAGCTATGTCAATTCGGACAAATCATCATAAGCTCGAAACAGATGTCCTTATCAAACGCGGTTTGAGCAATTTTGATGATAAACGTTATTGCGAAAATGGGGTAGATACATTTGCACTTGGGTATTGTCATGATGATAGAGATATATTTGACATTATCTTTGCAAACTAAAATTTTATCTAAACTTTAAAAATAATGTTTGAAAATTTGACAGTAACAAATAGCTACAGTAGCAAAATCAAATATCTAATGATGGACGGCAAACCATTGACAGTTGAAATTAATAATGAAACATCAGGCATATGCTTTAGTGGTACTCATGACAAGTTAAAACTTTCGCTCATCAGATCTGATGACAGCGAGTATTTTAATTATCTCGAACAATTGTATCAAAAGTTGCTAGCGGAATTTAACAACTTTCACTGTCCGATTAGTCAGCAAAAATACACCAAACTTACAATTGATCTTGATCGGTCAAAGTTGTATTTTATCGACAAAAAATACCCTCTTAACAAATCACAAATAAAAGATTTGTTTGAGTCCCGTCGTTATGTCAGCGGTAAAATAAAGTTTAGCCTCTATCACCATGATAATGAAATATTTTTGATATCTACAGTTGAGACATTAACAGTTGGTAATGAGGTATAATACCACTTACCTTACTGAAATTCTAATGCGTAATTTAGTCCATAATCGCCACGCTCTGCTAAATCGTAATGATTTGGAAGATTGAGTCTGACATATCATTTTGCTTATTCTGGAAGATCACGTAATTATATTTTACCTGTTACCTAGATATTTTGCAACAGGTGTTCTATTGTATTTGTTTGGAGGTCTGGAGGGGTTGTTGAGCTCGAATTCTTAACGCAATTATTGATTGCAACAGGTGTTCTATTACGTTACCTAGGTATTTTGTATTTGTTGAGCTCGGATTCTTAACGCAATTATTGATTGCAATAGGTTTTCTATTACGTTACCTAGGTATTTTGTATTTGTTTGGAGGTCTGGAGGGGGTTGTTGAGCTCGGATTCTTACTTTCTCCTACTACTCATAAATGCATTCATTCTCTATAGATGACCTAATGCTTTCATTAAAGATTGGAATTCCCCAATGAGTCAACAAATTTTCAAGGACAAATTATCAACATACAGATTGGCTGTTTATATAACGAATATAATTATAGCCTCGACGCGACCAACCAGGTATACGCGTTCCTTCCTGGATACAACGTAAATCGGTCACAAGGTTAAAAAAAGACTTGCTGCTATTGGGTGTACAGTGAATCAGTCTGATAAAATTATTAAGATGTCGGAGTCCACTTTCGTAAATTGGACCCAGGCAAATTTCTTAACTTAATGCTATGGTGTGACTTTTTCAGCCATTATTGTTTACTAATTGAAGATATGGATATTTTTGTGAACTATGTGTTTTGGACGTTTGTTGCTCTTGAAATTGATGTCAGGCATGTACATCTTCTGTAGTTGCTCTGCAGTATGTTGATAGTTAAATACCAATAGTTGGCTAGGAAGAAGAGCTAGCCTCCAATAGCAGTAAACACGTGGGTTTGGAACAAGTAGAATATCTCATAAACGGCTTGAATGGCAACTGTGTTCAATTGCATCAGCCTGTTTAGTACACATTGTTCTTCAGAATTGTCATCTAGGAAAAGGGCTTGTGTTTGCACTGTGAGCATCACATGGTGTCAAAAATGACCTTCGAACATGAAAATTGCAGGTATAAATTTGGGGTTGGGGTGCATAAACTTCTGCTATGGACTGCCATTGACTTCTCTTGTCAAGTGAATATTATTATTATGCTTTGTTTTAAAATAAGTATCTAAAATTATGGGTCTTTTTGTTCTCTCTTTTGTAGTTGATTTTTTATGATTTTTTTTGTACTATGTCATTGATTGCGGCATTAAATTTGTACATAAAACTGCCCCCCTACGGTTACAGGTACATACACGTTTGTGACACGCCAGCTCTTACATTATGAGTCACATTCTTTCTCTGTAATATCGAAGTTCAACGAAACTATGGTAGATTGGGTTACGTGATCTGCAATCTCTGATGAAACATATGCAGTTCCTGAAAATAAATCACAAGAAAATCAGTATTAATCACCGTGTCCTAAAACGTACGTTGTACCCTCTTCCTATTCAATCTAATAATCTTTCCTTCTAATATGTACACATTAAATTATGGGAGATTGACGTTAGAAAGTGCTTACTTGATACTCAGAAAATAATAAAGACAAGGACGCACATTCACCATCTTTGGTTGCCTTCGGTAAAGTCTTATCAGCAGATAATTCTCATTTGCAAAGTGTTGCTTTACATTTTTCTGCATTATATACCAGAAATACAGCGCTGCGTATATATTTTTATTGGCTAAATCCAATAAATTCAGCGTCTCAGACAAGAGAATGGGGCTGTCCCCTCTGATTGATTAATTTGCCGATACTAATTGTAGGCACATTTGTAGACCCAACAGAAGAAGAAATGTAATCATATCATGTACCAAGATAAATGTGAATTGTAAATTAAAGGGAGGATTGAATGGTGATTTTGCAGATAACATCAACCACGCCAAATTCTGTATATTTCACACAGTTGCTACAATAACGATTTCTGACAGATCTTGAAATACATCTTTGCCTGGAGAGATTAAAATGTTTCATTTTCCTAATGCTAAAGAAGCCTGTGAACACAAGGAACGTATATATTCACCTATAAGATACGTGCCACTGAAAACAAGAGAGACCCAATATGCTGTCGCACAATCGCATAATACGCCAGCATGTCAGGGTCATTTTGGTGTACGTATTAATCCTAATAAAATTGCGTAGATCAGGATAATTTGCGGCCCATGGACTGCAGATCTGGATCAATAAAGCATGCAATAAAACCCATCTATTCTTTAAACATTGATCAGTCGAATGCTTCTTTACTCGAATTACTTTGTCATCTAGAATTAAATCACCATTCACATGTTACTTCTAGAACATGGACCTAAAAATTGGACTCGCGACACATTAGACACATTATACACATTAGGATTCTAGAAGATTTACTGCTAGTTATACCATGTATTGGTGTACAGCCTATGTTTTATTGGAAAGGCATTTCTCGGATAAAGTACGGCATATTAAAAAAAGTGTAACTTATTGTTATGATACGTGGAAAGCTTAGTTTTGCATCACATAGGGGACTTCGCCTCTCCTGGTATCTGAGGACGTGCCTTCTGGTATTAAACCTATGGGGATATCAGTTGGTATCTTTTCAGTAAATTTCAGTACACAAATGGGTCCTTATAGTTTTGTCTCAATCAGAAGTTTCTGGTTTATTACTACTAAATTGGTATCTGATTATAATTAGGTCTTGGGGCACATCTACTGTGTCAAGGTGAGATGAAGTTAGATATATCAGTGCGTATTTTACTGATTTGCACATGGATATGAATTTAAATTGACTATGGTACATAGGTGGGAACTATTTAGGGACTTTAGGTTGACATCCCTATCCAAAATACTATAAAACTGTCCTGGAGATGGGAGTGGCGTTGCATAGCTGAAACGTCTAGTATTTCAGTCCTATCACGGTCTTGTAGTCATGACAACTTCCAGCAACATCTCAATGTTAGTGCAAAATCACACAAATCTAAAATGTTTCCACTTAGCCAGTAACACTGTTGGAATTTAAAGTCACGATTTCGACTGATTACACAAACACATTGATTTAATGAATATCATTTCCTCTTGGCCTCTTGATTGTTTTCTTGGAATCCGTATATGTGGCTAAGTTTATGCCATTAAAGCACTGAATGCTGAATACATTTTAGAATGTGTTGACGTTTTGGAGGTTTAGTTGATGAAATGTACCTTCGGTCATAACACTCAACTTGTTATCCAGTTAAAATACCATTAAATACGTGTAACAGATAAACAAAATATTGATATATATTTTAGAAAGATAAATGCAGCAATTACGTAGCAGTTGCGTCATCTCTTAAGGTCATTTATTTTATGTCATGAATATTCCTTCTAAGGAATGTATGCAATATCTTTAAAAGGAATAATTCAGTTATTGTTGAAATATTATAAGGCATCACAGACCATTTCCTCTCTCATTATTAATAGGCATTAAAAGCTTGACAAGTTAAAAGTGCTGCTGTCACACAAGCTCTTTGGGAAAAAATTTATTCGTTCATAATTGTATCGTATTACAATATATTAGTTTTTGTTTAACCCAACCTTTAATTCGCAATCCTAAGATTCATAGAAATCTTGATTTCTACTGCCCAACCTTTCTATCTTCAATCTCAAATTCATATAAATCTGGATTACTACTGCCACAATGTCTGTTTCATTTACATTTGCTTTTCAAATTAATCTCAAACAAGTTTATATGTGCAAGTGTTTTTAACGTTTAACTTTTGACTGTAAACGTCTGCGCTCTTTGGTCTGTTAATCCCTTGGAACAGCCATCTCTTGTCTTTGGGAGCACATGTCCACCTTCAGGTACAGGGTATTCTCCAACGGTTTGTTAAGTCAAATAATAATTACTTTAGTCTGGGTGATCCGGATGGTCTAGTGGTCTAAGGCACTCACCTTTACATATCACTGTCAATACATATCCCTCCTTGTGGGGTGGAGTTTATTATCTTGTTTATGAGAAATAATATCGTGTTTAAACAAGATATAAATTGTTAGGTCATGTTTTAATGACGGTATCTACTGGTTTTACGGAGTGATTATTTGGTTACATGTCTTTGATACTAGTAGCTAGTATCAAATTGTTAAACAATTAAATCGAGGCAACGGTTGCCCACTGACGATACGTTGAGACGTATGTAGATAAAGGCACGTGGCTGCTATGAAAGTATTTCAAGTTGTCGAGGATAGAGTTTCATCTAAAGGACAAGTCAATGCAATCAATAAACAAAGTCATAGTGGAACAAAGTTAGCTTTCTCAGTTCTGGTTTTCATTTTTCTTGAAAATTAAAAAAGATTGACTTTTCAGCAGAGATGTTTTGGTCAGAAGTTCATTATTTTAACGAAACTTGAAAAAGCGTTAAGCAGTTCAAGAATGCGCTCAGCTGCCATAGTTTCCTAGATGGCTAGATAGCTATCCAGATATTTTGAGAGTTAAGCAGAAATTTAGACGGACATACATACATATATCAGGTATACAAAGGAACTGACTAACGTGAGCCCATAAGTAAGCAGATACGTGCACACATGCATACATACTTGCATACATGCATACATACATACATTCAATGGGCACCAGCACGCAGAGGCAACGGGGGGAAAGCATATCCCCTTACCTTTAAACATTTTCTGGCCTACATCCACAGTCTAAAGGCTGACTTCTATACGTACGTACCTACCGACCAACCTACCTACCTACCTACCTACCTACCTACCTACCTACCTACCTACCTACACATACATACATACATACATACATACATACATACATACATACATACATACATACATACATACATACATACATACATACATACATACATACATACATACATACATACATACATACATACATACATACCTGCTTTTATCATTAGTGCTCTTTCAATATTTCCTTGAAAATGAAATATTATGTAGTATGTAATAAAACAAAATAAATAATTTCTTGTCTGAACAATATTCAGCTAGGTTTTCTTTTATATAGTGATATATCATGTTGATGTATACACACATCTGTCTGTCACTGTTGAAACTTTTCTACGTCAATAAAGCCAGTGGGCATAATTAGTACAATGATGTTTGTACTCTTCCTTACCTCTTTTAAAGTAAATTACGTATATAGTAGAAGACTTTATTCAGAATGCATTCTTTGTTCCTCTGATGAGTAACACATTCCTAAAAGTATATTACATCAACTCATATCAAACTCATAGCATTGTTTCAATTCTACTAATTGGTATTTAGTTGACATATTGCTCATTGCTTCCCTTTAGTCACATTGAAATATTCAGGACAAGTTCTATGGAAGATAACTGTAGACTTCCTTTTGTAACCACTTGTGCTATTTATAAAATTAGATTGTATGATTCACAAAGAATTGTCTTTGTTCTCTCTCTCCACCCATCCACCCACCCATCGATCCATCCACACACCCACCCACCCATCCATCCATCCATCCATCCATCCATCCATCCATCCATCCATCCATCCATCCATCCATCCATCCATCCATCCATCCATCCATCTATCTATCTATCTATCTATCTATCTATCTATCTATCTATCTATCTATCTATCTATCTATCTATCTATCTATCTATCTGTGTGTGTGTGTTTGTGTGTTTGTGTGTGTATGTGTGAAACAAACGGTTATTCGGATCTCGTTTCTCATTTCTACAGTCATTGAAGATAATATACCATAATGTTGACAATGTTGACAGTATGTTCAATAGTCATTGTAAGATTACTCTGGTGGTTCACACATTGCCAATGTAATCAATCCTTATACAACTACCACTACCGATACTGCTGCTGATACTTATGGTAGCTTTTGTATGGCTGCGTATCTAACTTCCATCCAGGCATCAATCCATACGTCGAACCAACTCTGTGTGTGTATGTGTGTGTGTATGTTACCTGAGAACGAATGTACTTATCAATAAATGTATGTATGTAAGCAAAATTCTAATTCAATTATGTACGTTTTCGAGCATGTAAGCAAGCATGTGCATCTGTACTTTTGCTCAACTCTAAAATATATTATTCTAGCTAGCCAGCAATCCATTGAACTATACTAGGTAATTGAATTAAGAATAGTGTCGCCTAAAAATGCTCCAGCATTATTCTATCCTCTGACTTTTTCAATTGATAAAACTACCCCTCCACTACTTGCATAAAAACACACACGTCTATGTACATAACCTGTCTGCTGTTCAGTATACGGCCTTGTATTGACTTAATTGCTTGCAAATATGCAAATAATATCCACCGATAAAGCGAGACTAGCTATTAGTACCCAAGTCTTATGTCCAAATAATTTATCCCTAAAACCTGTCGATACATCCATTAATACTTAAATTGATAGATTTAATATTTTTTATTATAAAAGATTAATCTTGTTTAAACAAGACGATATTCATTTTGAAAAAAATATATTATTTCGTTTAAAGGATATATCTTCTTTAAACGAGATATTATTTTGTTCAAACAAGATATTGTTTCGATTAAACATTAAATCATCTTGTTTATACAAGTTATTATCTGCATTAAACAAAAAAAAAGAATTCCGTGACACTATCCAACCATTTTGGCATTTTTAATATTTGAAATGATACCCTGACAAACCTGACAAGTCTAGCAAGTTACAAAATGTGAAATAATATATTCAATCTGACTGACTAAATTATTTACACTAGTATACATCTTAAAGTTAAAAAATAAAGGAATTTACATAAATGTCTTTTAATGCTTTCCTCGCACACACAAAATTGTGAAGACGTATTAAATTACACTATTAGTAAGAACGGTATTACTATCGCATTATAACTTGGACACTGGTATGACAATTTAACTCCTTAAAATCCCATTATTAATCAATAAAAGTTAATGCATATTAGCTTTATGGTTTTTCATACTCTATTGCACTTGTTACAGGCAAAATACCCACAAAACTTAGTCCATGAACAAAAGGATATGCAGTCGTAATTTATATAACTACTTTGCATGCATGAGAATATGTTTGCACTAAAAATTAGAATTTCCCATTATGTCAGACGAAATATATTTTGAGGAAACTGAGAATTATCATGTCGGTTTAATAATATAAGTTCGTACCGGCTAACACCGACACAGATAGCATGGTGTGTTAATGGATATCTTCCAAGAAAAAGTCTAATCAACTGAGTATTAAAGGACACTGTTATCAGTACACGTCCTGGTGGTATACAGCGGCAAGTCATTATTGTAAAAAATTAGGAGTATGCATGCAAGCACTCAGCTTCTTTCTTCTCTTTCTTTCTATCTGTCTATCTAAATAAATAAATAAATAAATAAATAAATAAATAAATAAATAAATAAAAATCAATTTTCATTTGAAAAGTCTGGCACAAAAAGTCGAAATTCAACCTATTCACCCCACCTTACAAATATCGACTCAACCATATTGATTAGCTTTGTCCATGAAAATACCGCATAACAGGTATGTTTGTCTTGGAAATCATGGGTAAATCGAGCACTCAGTACAAAAAAGATAATTACTATCAGAAAGCACCGCGTATTAAACCGTGAATAAAATTCTCTTTTGAAACTGTAAACCTTACAAGTTCACTGGTATATACGTACATACACACATCGCCCAACTCTCTAACATAGTTCGTTGGAATCATTTAGTAAATCAGTTAATATTATTATTTAAATCTATTTAAATCTATTGGGCTCTTGTGTATCGTATATAAGACGACAAGACTATTTGAGCTATAAAATATATGAAACTATATTAAAATTGTGCAAGCAGCATTGTATCCTTTTTATGATTCTGCTTACCTAATTTTTCAAAGCATAACAATAAACCATATTATTCTAAAAAGAATACCTTTTCAGCCAACATAATATACTTTGCTAATTTAAGGCTTGGACTTTCTTGTTTTTCTTTTTTCACAATAGGTCAAAGACGAACCTCACCCAAACAAATAATATTAATTTATATTACGAAGTAAAAAGAACAATTGAACTGGTCTTATTAAATGTGCACTACTATTTCCCGCTAAATATTGTAATATATTGAACGAACTGTCAAATTAATTTTAATTTATTTCCTAATGACGTAGTTGTATCCTGACAGCTTATAAGTATGGCTATGTCTGACCCATCTAATAACTTAAAGTACCAAGGTCTTTTCGCATAGAACATTTGTAATTTAAAAATCAGAACTCTGAACATTTGTAAAAGAGGTTTCTTGAACACTGGAATGTTGAATACATTTTACACTCTAAGCTTCTTCTATCGTGTTATTGAAATCTTACAAGTTACAATATATAAAGATTGCAAAATATTACAATACAGAAAGTATTATTCTACTAAAGGAAATGATGGAGAAACAATACATAGCGATCAAAGCGCATGTAAATGTCGAAGTTTTGAAAAATAAAATGAAATACTCTTATAAAATGTGACAGATGTAACATGAAAGAGTTCAAACATGCAAGTTGTGAGAATTTGTATTCATCATGGAACCAGAGGGATCGATGTAAGTACCCCATAAAGCATCCCAGTGAAACTCTTCTGTCCATCTTCCATATTCAGTCGAGAAAGGGCTAAAAAGGGTTAAAAGGGCTGAAAAAGGTAACAACTTGAACGTTTTTTTGTACACAAGCGCTTAATTAGATCATGTAAACGAATAATAAAAGAGAAAGCATAAATATATTATTAAACAATTTGGTTATATAGAACTGCGTTTTGAAAACCAAAAAAAAAATGGAAGAGCTAACCGAGGAAACGGTAATACGATGAGATAAAGTCTATATCAAGCTTTATATTGCTGACTAAGTCATGTACAAAGAGACAAATACCTATGCAAATATCATATACAGCTCATCTTTGGAAACCATTCAAACGGTTTGATTATATATGTCTGACACAAACTAATCGGTTACAAGATAGGGCCACCATCTAACATGTGTATCGAATAAATACTACAATTGTCCCATACCCATCTATATGTCTGACGTCAGGGCATTCCACTTAATTGTGGACGTATTTTACAAGACAAAACTTAGCCAAAATGTAATAGATAGAGACGTTAGAAACTGATAATCAAAGAGCCGATTTGTCGACAGAATCGAGTACTACTATAGTTCTTACAGAAGGTGCTATCAGCATATAAACAAACAGCTCACTTCATGGTTTCTGTGTGCCTCTTTTTTCTGACACCTTTTATTTAGGAATTGCAATGTTTAATGTCTTTCAGAGAATCGGTAGTGTGTTATCATTATGTTGCATACTAGTAATGCCAAAAAATTCTCAGCATGGTCACACTCCGCCGCCATGTGCGTCGAATGGATAACGGACGGATCCCCAACTCTAACGGATTCTCTACTCTAAGCTTGCTTCTGGAAGAAGATCAATCGGACGGCCACATTTCCGCTTCAAGGATGTCTGCAAGCACGACATGAAAGCTCTTGGGATCGATGTCAACACCTGGGAAGAGCTTGCCCTCGACAAGTCCAGCTGGCGACATGCTCTGTTCGCTGGTCTGAAAGCCAGCGAGGAAAAGTTACGACAGCTCGCTGATGAGAAAAGATCTCAGAGGAAGAGGATGCAGTTCCAACCTGAAACAACCTTCAAGTGCAGCAACTGCAACAAGGATTGCCACTCCCGTGTGGGGCTCCATAGCCACAGAAGACGCTGCATAACTACAAACTGGGATATCTTTCATGGGCGCATTTCCATCGTCTCTCGAGACTAACGGAAGCCAACAACAACAAGTAATGCATTTATTCAGTTATTTTACATCTTTGACAGTGAAGGATGTTTCTATGATACCAGCTGATACAATTTCAATTGATCCAGATTTGTGTACGTGATGTGCAATGTTTAGTGCAACATATAGAGTAAGGGGATTTTGTATAGATGCTACGTTAGTTAATGTACATAAACATTAAATATTCTTGCTATTTGGCGAATGAACTGTTGAATGTGTCAAGTTCTGTAAAAAAATCTTTCTCCGAACTCTGTATGCCATAGCACTGTGAACGGGGTTCTTGTTTTCACTTATCCAGCTGGCTCAATGATTATACCTATATCAAATTATTTTGATTATTTGTGTTCAGTGGTGTACTGAGAGTAAATGACGCCGGGGCGAAGAGGATATTCCAAAGAGGTTTTGGTGCCCCAAAACCTCTTGCGCCCAAAGCGACAGCCCCGTCCACCTTCCCCGTTAGTGAGTTACTGTTCATTTTAGTAACTCTTGTGATTCATGTTTTCTATGGACAGACTGAATATTATGTTAGGAAACTGTATTGATGATTGAGAGATTGTGTGAATAGCTACATTGCAAATTTAGAAAGAAATGTGAGAAAGTTCTCAATGGTGTAAATATTGCATACACGTCCATTTGGATTCTCATTTTATTGTATGTTCTTCAAGATCTTGTCTTTAGTCTTGTATTTGTTTCTCTACTTTATGGAAATATAGAGAAATTCAACCAAAGTCATTTTACCTTTAAACTTTTCATTTCTTCTGCAATGTTTCCTTTCACCCAGTTGAGCGTTGCTTGTATATTGTAATCGTCTTATCACGTTGTCATACGTACAATTATATTTTTACAGTGATTTTGTTGTGATGTACATTTTACGTAACTCACCTTAACCCTTTTCAATAGAAAGTTGGCACGTCATGTATGATTTAACTTCTTTATGTTCTAAACCGCTTTTTTAGGCATTCTATAAATTCGTTATCGTTCAAAAGCATGACTTTTTTCTGATATTTGATATAGCTATGTTATATTCCTTTGTCTCTTACAATAATGATGATGTTGAACAATTTTGTGTTTTTAATTTGGGTTTCTGGATATATTTTTGTGAAATTTATTGGATTCCAATATCACACATTTGGCCTTGTGATTATTCGCTTAAATAAATAGCAATAATTTGGCCTAATAATGATTCGCTAACTTCAATATCGCGAACATAGAAATGATAAGCTTAAATCAGCACCTCGAATTAAGTCTTGTAATTATTCGCTTCAATCAATAGCTAAAAATTATTATAGATATCATTAATTTAAATCCATGCGATCATAGACTATGACACATTTGTTATTCATATCTGGCTCTTTTGATATTGGCATAGTATTTCTTTCGACGTTCTACAATTATTATTTCTTTTCTTGACTCCTGGGGTTTGATGTTCTTCTTTTTGTGAGTATTTTTGTTTTAACAAGCTCATGGAAATATGTATATGAAATTGTTCTACATCATAAACACTTCAACGTGTATTCATCAGATTTTACCATCATGTAAATTATGTTATCTTCCCCCAATCAAGTTGTTTCTCAATTATCGATCGGTCTCTAAATCGTCGGTATCCGGTATTCATTTTGTCCCTCTCGTTTGACCATTTTTCATTTAACGTAGCATTAAGATTTTAATATAGCAGTAAGATTTCAATAGCTAGAGAGTTGGAGTATATATAATAAACGTGAACCCCAATGTTTAAAGACCAGCCAAACCATAGAATTGGTTTCAAGTTAACATTAAGGCGGATTAGGAACTCACCAACCGTATCTTCGTGCCGGCTTTGCTGAATAGGCCTGCCTGCAATTGAATTTGTACATATTGAAACATCTTGTCTGCCTAATGAAACATTTAATAATATGCATGTAAAGATAAATCCAAGACAGCAATGCCTTGAATAAATAATGCTTGTGTTATTTGGATTTATAACGTAGCTATAACACACTTTCATTTATATCGCTACGATGTCTGCAGTGTGATAGTTTATAATGATGTCTAGCACTGAGGCATCAGGCCGTAGACACGTAACATCATGTCCCACCTAGTCACATCAGTCCTAGCACTAATCTCTTAACGCTGAGCACCTAGCGAGGCAGCTGTTAATATCATTTTATAATAGGCCATCGGAGCGGTCCAAATAAATAATATTTCACGCATCCAGAATAGTCGTGCTCTTGAAGGATAATTACATTCATTTACAAGACGTACAAATGGTATTATCCGTTTTCAAATAAAAGAATGAGTGTCTACTTATCTGCAAAAAGGACACTAATGTCTCCTTTCGGCAACAATCAGCATAAAGCACAAACTATTTTCAAAGCAGTTCTAATGCCTTGTGTTATTTAAGAATGTCATATTCAATAATTTACCGTATATATTGTACGACGATTACAACTGCAGTCGCATTATTTGCCAACAGATTGGGGTCTGTTTTGCTTCTATTTCTCACAACAAACTGCACGGATCCACCTCCTCCGGCACATTATGCGACGGCCGATCTGAGTTTGTATATGAACCCAACTTATATGTTAGTTGCACTGTACTTCTTGGACATATCGAAGCGTATAAAATTTTCTAACACCATGTCAGTGTTTGTTGTTGTCCTTGTGTTTCAATCATGTAATTGTATCAGTCTTATGGCAGTAACATGACTGGCTTTTCCAAATAAAAGGTTATATTAAAACACTTGACCCATTGCTTGAATTCAGTTAAAATAATCTCTTATCAAGTATATATCAATGCGTTTCATGAGATTTATCGACATTGTCTTTTTTAAAAAATCTCAAACACACTCATCTAGTTATGATTTTATAATCTAAGGTATTTGAATGAATTTGAAATCTGAAGTCTGAAGTTGTCTGTGCGAAATATGTCAGGCACATATTATTTTGCAATCCAAAAACAAATCAACCTTCTCAAATTTAATTATTTCTAAATTATTTTAACTATTGGCGTCAAGTAGTAAAACTATGAACTTATTGTGAACTTTTCCATAACTCATTTTATACGTAAAACGTTAAACTTATTGTGTACTTTTCCGTAACTTATTGACAGATATATTTGTGTAAAATGATCATGATTTACCTAAATGTTTCAAAGATTTTAGTCATAACAACTTTAAAGTTAACGCATTTTTGGACATACGAAATACAAAGTCATATACTTGACTGCTCTAGGGTTCAATCTTTGATAATTTATGATAATTGCGTACATGTGACCTTTTGTATCAATGTTATGTCAAAAAAATCTTACTAACGCATATTCTACTCAGAAGAGCTAAATTGTTCTTGACATCTTTGACGAGTACAACTTACAGTATTTGACGAGTACAACTTACAGTATTGTTTTCTCAAATTTTAGAATTTAATTTTAAATTAATATTCCTCCTGACGATTTTTAACATTCCAAGTTTTTATGAATGGAACTGTTATCACCCAGTTATTGTTTAGTTATCTCTTTAAAGCTTTAAATCCGTACTTGAAGAAGTTTGCTTTAGTAAGTCGTTAGTTCAGTGTCTTTATGTCTACTTTCTATGTGCAGTTCTTTTGTTCACAGATATCCTACACGCATATCCTACACACGTATCCTACACGCATATCCTACACACGTATCCTACACGCACATCCTACACACGTATCCTACACCCATATCCTACACACGCATTCTACATGGACATCCTACTATCAATATACGCATAATGTACCTCGTGTTTTTCATTTTGTTTAGGATATAATCATCATACTCGTCACTTATTTAAAAAACATACTGATTTTAGTACATTGTCAGTTATGTTTAAAGTTCAATTGTAAAGCAAACGATGATGCTGAAATAACATTCCAATTTTGGAACACAGCTCTTGTATCGCATGATCATATGATGTTCAAAATGAGAGAGAGAGAGAGAGAGAGAGAGAGAGAGAGAGAGAGAGAGAGAGAGAGAGAGAGAGAGAGAGAGAGAGAGAGAGAGAGAGAGAGAGAGAGAAGGGGGCGCATCGAGCAAGAGTTGCCTGTAGAAAACACAGTTTATTCATCCAGTCATGAGCTTTCTATGGCAAGCTTTAGCCGGCTCTTGAATGCATTTTTAGTCAAATCTAATCATTGTTTTTTTTTTCTTTCTTTCGAAACCATGTTTATTCAAATCCAATCATGAATTTTCTATGGCGACTAAAATCTATATTTGTTTAAATCCGCATGCGATACAGGAACTGATATATTTGGGGTAATGTTTCAGGTGAAGGTAAACTAAGTGCTTAAGTTCGTTATTTCAGGCCATATAACAATCATATATAGTTTACCATTTGTTGCCTGTTTTAGTACAATACTGCCAGGAAATGCCAGGAAATTAATCAGACTGATCCAAAGAGTCTTATGTTTGGGGACTTGCAGATAGTTGATGATAACAGAAGGCTACATCTACAAAGAACATACTGACCAAAATTATTTAAAGTTATGAATTTGATAGATACACATTCTTACATTCGTTTGTCCAGATTGCATTACATGCCATTTGATATTTTTGCTCTCATTGACAAGGTCTACTTTATAGGAAATGACAGTTAGGTTAGTTCGACTAGGGTGGTTTTAAATTTGAAAGTGTTTGGGTACAACGATAAAAAATGCCTTGATTTCCTTTGCTTGTGTCGACTGGCGAACTGTTTTGGATCTAATTATATTATTTAATCGACAATACTTTTAATACTTCGATTTTCTAATTTATTTTGGAACGCTATCTTTTAAAATTGTAGCGAAAATGAAATATAATACAATTTTATGTACTAAATCAAATGAAAGTTTCTGAATTGAAATGTTTCAGCCGGAATACGTATTAGAAACAAAAATTCTTTTAGCTCATGTTCCTTCACCTGATTAATCCTAAATCAGCGATGACTAAATAAATTACTTCTTCATTATTTTACAATGAACACAAAACCAATATTTTGGTCAACACTTTTTCAAAGAACTTTAGATGCAAACGTTGAAAGATAGTAAACTTTAATTCATGTTTAGTTTATTTTTCTATATCAAGCTTTCAATCAATTGTCCGCTGCATTCTCGTGGAGACATTAGTATTAAGTTAATAGTATTAAATAAATACACATTATAAAAGACACTGATGATCTATGTCCATATTTATTCACAATTATGCTATTATAAATATATAGAAGTTTGTTATCTATCTATTGTCCTACAAATTCAAAACGAAGTCATTTTACACTAAGTCATTATCAACTAATCATTAACCATCAATTCAGTGGATGGTTTCACGTTAGAGATCAGATATTGAAATCATTCCGTTGATTTTTCAACAAATATGATTCGATTTTGTTTGTGAGAACTGAGGACGTTGGTACATCTATCTGAATTTTTATTTGTTTGCATGAAAATTTTGTTTAAACAGCCGTGGTCGTTCAAATATCAACAAGAATTTAAACAGTCTTTCAGATTCCCTTCCTCCGCATTCTTGGTCATAGTCTATACAGACTTGTGTGCTCGGGATTTATCTTAATCAGTAGAATAAAGTCTGCATTTCTTCAAGCAAGTGTATTTGTTCCGTTGAACCGTGAATTGTTTTCACTAAAACGTCATTTACAACTAAAATTAAAGCGCAAATGAATCCCCAAGCATGCATAATTGATAGAACTGTAAAGATATATGGCATTGCAACACCGACAATTAAAGATCTAACATTCTTTCTTTACATGCAAAACCTGCATACTAGCATTTATGGTATATGTTCTTCACTTGCAATAAAAGATATCATTTCGCACATAGCAAACATTTATTACAGTCTCTGGTGTCATGAAAGCATATACCACGTGGGTTTTACCTGGGACATATTTTACTCTGTTGTTAAAAGTTAATGTTTTGCAATTGTTGTTGCTTTTACTAGAGTATATACTTGTTAACCGTTCACATTCAATTTATTAATTCGAAAATCCAAGTAGTTTATTGAAAATTCTATTTTCAGTTTCATCATGCTTCATGATTCATCAGAAAGCTATTCGTAAAATGATATGAAACAGTTAATGAACGATGTCATGTTTGATGAAAGTTACTTTAACATAATTGGCGTTTAAACAAGGTGAAAAAAGCAATCGATAGTTAACATAAAATGGGAAAAGATCTATTGATTTCGAATGGAAACTAGAACGACAATTTTCCAACTTCGCTGAAGAAAAGAGAAAAACAACAAACAAAAATAAAAGAAAAAAAAAACAATCTTGAAAGGCGTGAAAATGTAGTTCTAGCTGATTTGAATACTTTAAAAGGGAACTTTTTTCGATCTTGGTTTAAATGTTTAACTGATGAATCTGCTGAAATTTTGACGTTTTGTTCGACTAAAAGGGCACGGTTCCAGAATATATCATCGACTCCAGAATTTGACAAGTCTAGTACTTATGTGGGAGATTGACGTGTTAGATACAAAGAAATTCGAAATTTCTGAAGCTACTTTCTAAGGATAATTCAGTCTAATAACAATTAGACTAGTCTAAAGAATGTACACCAATAAATATATCTAAGTATACATAACGCGGCACGTCCCATTACCTCGGCTTGCATTATTACCGTGTAATTTAAACATTTTTGTTCAGTGATGTCACCATGGGTAACATCTGAATGAATATGCATGCAAACATAATATCAGGAAGTTGATATAGCCAATGAATCTTACAATTCACTATATTCAGGGTAAGCTAAATCATACATGTTCAAATTTAAGTATGTAAAGAAATTTCCATTCGTATCATATTCTGTTTCAATCCCATGTAAATCGTGTCGAGAGCAATATCAAATATCTTCACAATTTAAAAACTACAGGTAAAATTGCTGACATGACTGATGATCTTCGATAAAATTGTCGTGTAACTTGTGGTGGCCCAATAAGGGTACATTGTAAAACTCAGGAATTTGGGTTCAAAGATCTAGCGTACAGAGGTACAATAAAGATCCACGTCATCCTTTAGATTCAAAATATGTGTTCTGAGGCAAGACGGGACGCAATTAAAGTTGCAGGGTTTAGGATTGACTATAAGTGTATTACTTAATATAGAAACTATAAGTATATTACTTAATATAGAATAAGAATATGATAAATCATAGAGCAAGCTTTGTGTTGAGTCGGACACACTGCAAAAATGAAGTCACAAAAATATCTAACCAAATTTTGTTGTCGTGCATTTCTGACCTACCGTATTTGGTTTTTCTAGTAGATAAGACTGTACTTGAAAACGTATTATTCCAAAGGTAATGATTGTAAAACATTATGGCTATGTTTTCCTTTCATCTACATTTGGTCAAAAATTATCCAATTTTCTAATCCCTATTATTCAAATAACAATATACAGCATTTTCAAAAACAAAAGTTGTTGTGGTACAACAAATATTAAAGAGAAAGTGTATTGTGTAGAGATTTGAAAACATTTTGATGAATGATTGTGGTAATTAAGCTGATGATTCTGAAAATTCATGGCAGTGGTGCTTCTGTCATGTGCCAGACAACACTCATCAAGACAATTCGGATCATAATACATTTCTGTTGTTACTAGATGGAAAGCACTTTAACATTTAGATAGGCACGTTTCAGTGTGTTTATATTAACTATCATGTGATGATGATTGATAAAAAAATAGACGATCTACATCAAATTTTTTTAAAACGTTGATTATATTTCAGTATAAGCGCATGCATACTTGTTAAGCCAAGGACATTCATGAAACTAATATAGCAATACTAAAGCAATCTACTTCAATTAAAATGTTTCAGAAATTGTATGCACTTTCTAACAGTTAATGGTTCATTACTTATTGCAACACAATATAGGACTACATGTTGTCTCTGTCCAGACTTCAACAGGTATGATAAATCTTTAGACGGAAAATATATGTCATATACATAAACATCGTGAGCATATTGTCTACAGAGCCTTTCTCGTCTGTAGGGAAAAGCTTAACTGTTCATAAATTCAATGACTATAACACTAAGAATCAGCATAAAATTCATTAATATGATCAAATTCAATGGATCTATACGTAAAAAGTCGCACAATACTTAGTAGTAACCAAATCGAACTTCCAAGAAAACTCGATGGGGTGGTTAATGTGGGTATATTGGAAAACTGCTTGGACTATTTGTGGTGAGCAACATTCACGGTGACAAATGATAAATTCAAATATTGCTCTTAGTTATGCTTTCTGCGTCGACTTAATTAAATATATGGTTAATATTTCTTCCGTAATGACCTATCTTGTTTTTCTTTGTTACACAAGATTTATATGTAAGTAAAACAGAACGGCAAGATAGAAGAAAATATAGACATTATGAAAAAATGAGTAGTGTTGGCACAAACATTTTAAAGCAACTTTTTGCTAAAAACAATCTATAGTATTCGAGTTTGTTAGCTTATAATGCTTCTCTTCAGGAACTGAACGAAAAGGGAGAATGGCTTTTATTAATTCCCGAAATAACCTCGGTCGACCCTCGGGAATCTCCATGTTAGATTCTACTAAAACGTTGTATTGATCGTTGTTACGGAAAAAGTGAAACTGAAAGACATAACTCCCCATCTCAGATTTTTTCTAGATATATTTTCTGAACTCTTTCAAACCAAAACAATATTGGAACTTTACAAGGCTATAATTTAACACCCATATCAAGACTGGAAGTTATTCTAAATCAGTGACAGAAAACTTCCACGTGTAAGTAAAATATGAAGGTCACCATTGTAACGTAAGACATAACCTTAGCTCAACCGCTAATGAAAAAACTTTTAAAGTTTTAGAAAAGTTTCGTTCCGTAGTTACTAATACGGCAAAGAACTCAAGTAGCCACGTCAAAAATCTGGTTATAGGAGACTATCTCTCAAGTACTATCGATCAAAATACTATATTAAAAAGACGCCAAAATAGTTGCCAAGTGGTGATGCATTAACACTGAAGAGCGAATTGTCTACCAAACTGACGGATATCTCATCATTGCTTGTCAATTTCAAGACGCCAGCGAGGAAGCTGGTGTAAAAACCATTAAAACTGCACTCATTACTCTTTCTTAACAGTAGATGTTGAACATTTGCATTTGGACGACCTCTGTGTTGTCGGTCTATCATATGGTTGACGAACGTAGATTCAGGTCGGCATTTAAATGTAACTGCAGAATAAATGTAGTAAAATCCGGCTTGAGGCACCTGTAGTCTGGACTCTGGGGTCAGGATTATTCCATTCATGAAGGCTGAGCCAAACCCTACATTAGTCTGCCAGGTAAGCTTTTCTTAAATAATAATAATAATAATAATAATAATAATAATAATAATAATAATAATAATAATAATAATAATAATAATTGTCATCATCAATTAAGCACTCAACTACGATAAGTTCAGAATTAACGAAAAATATTCTGTGTGCATCAACATTTATATTTGCGTATGCAGTATTTTCTTTTCAATTGAAGAAAGTACGAGGTAACTTCCTTGTTTGTTCCTTTGTTTGAGTTTGTCTACTCCGTACGTATGTACGCCTTTTGGTATCTTTGTCCGTCCTGAGACACTCTCCGCTATAATTGCACAAAAATAGTCTAATAGATCAAAGCTACGAGGGCAAGATTTAGAAGGTTCCCAGAGGATGTTTGAAAAGATGAACACGTTAAGTTAAACCTGTGACGTAAGTACAGTGACATGGATTTATCTTAAACATTCGATACCTCTCATAATCATAATCTCATAAAATGAAAGGCTGACTTCTGACATGCAAAAATGACACATTAAAGTCGAATTTCTGCAGATTAGGAAGGGTCTAAATGTTAGCTCTTTAAACAAAAGAATCTGATACTTTCCCACTTTTTATCTTTCAAGACAAGTAGTAATAGATGTTAAAGCGCGTAAATGAAAAACAAGCCATATACTATAGTTATCATAACACTCGCTATTTTGTCACACAACGACTGAACGGATCTTGATCAACAGCCAGCGTTTCGATTCTGTAATTGAGTGATACATTGCTTGCTCGCAGTAAATAGCCATTGCTGTATCGAAAGGGGACATCACAATCATTGCCATCAACTTGTAAACAGTTTAAATCAAAAGATAGACGGAAGCCTGAAACGGGGCAAAAATTAAGAAGAAAATATATAAAACGGTAATGTAGGTATTTTATTTAATACTCTCTAGAAGTGATGTCGACGAACTATTTGGAATGTGCTGGAGCTTAGTCAATACAATACGCCAAGGAAAATATATATTCATGTGCAGAAACTCTTCTCACATATACTGCTGATATCAAACATTAAGAACTAGTAGAACTAGTAACGGATCTTGTCCAAACTAGTATGATGCGCAATCGGATAAAGATATAAGGTCGAAAATCGAAGTCGTATATCATACAATAATATGCGAAGTGTACAGATGGACTCCCACAATGTCTACCAAAATTTAATATCTCCCGTAAAGTATATTCGATTATCCAGACGAACGAGTCGATATTATTGTCCCTTGATATGTCCCGATAATAAGCTTATGTTCTTATCAGTAACAAGACAGAAATAAAATAAAATAAAATAAAATAAAATAAAATAAAATAAAATAAAATAATAAGAGGCAACGACCTTGATGGCAAAGAGAAAACTAATGTGTACCCAGAAGAAGTCTAATAAAGCTTGAAGTAAGATCCACACACAACTGTCATCATTACTTTATTATCCGTTTAATAAGTAAACTGTAAAAACAATTACACCATTCCCGAAATTCCAAGGATAGGCACATGTTGGCACTAATTTGCATATTAAAAATTTAATTTACATTAAATCAGTCAATAATGTAATTGTATTTATATACATGTATATCATCGCACATATTGTTAAGTTTGAAAAGCATATCTCACCTGGTAGTGATGTCACATTCGCATACAGATGAGCTCCTATTTTCCTGGAACGCCAGCTGTTCAGCATTTTATGTACGTCCGAATCAAGCAGAGTTGCAGAGGCTATAATAATAATAATAATAATAATAATAATAATAATAATAATAATAATAATAATAATAATAATAATAATAATAATAACAACAATAATAATAACAATAATCATGACCATCATGAATTATGCACTAAACTACGACGAGTTTCAACGAGAATTTTTCAGTCTGCATTCACATGTACGTATTTTCCTCCGAGTTGAAAAATGAACGAGATAACGTCTTTTTGATTTCGACTGTTTGATTTTATCTTGTCCGTCCATAGGTAATAATAATAATACTTCGTTCACTTCCTACCTGCCCATCCCCTTTTTGTAGCTATTATTCAAAATTCAAATATGACTGCTTAAGGTAAATGAAAATTATCATAATTATATAGGTAAAAGTTTCAAATAATTAAATGTAATGTTACATACGGTAGTCATTGTGTATCCATTGCCTGTTTTATAAGGATATTATTTAGAAGTTTGTTTTACCTTGACTTTTGTGACTCTCCGCTAGCATCTGTAAATGAAATATAACATTATAGATTCTCTTTGAGATCCTAAATATGGTTATTCTATTTATCAGAAGATGAACAAAAGGTAAGTATGTATCAGTATATAAGGGTCAAACTGGTTCTCTTTCTAGAATCCTTGTTTTGTCTCATCTCTTTCTATATAAAAGATTTCTATATAAAAAAATACCAAAAGAACAACTAATCACTTTCCCAAACCAATGTTGTATCACAATGGCATGTATTTTCATCACAAAGTGTAGGAACCTGTTTTTTGATACAAAATATATTACTTACTTCTGGACAGTGTTGATTACTTGACGTACTGGTTTAATTAAATTCAAGAACCATAGCTAAAAATTGTTTGTGCGAGGATATAAGCAAAGCAGAAATATATTCTATAAGCTCGTATGTATTCATTGAATGGTGCGATACATCTCTTCCTGAAAAGCCTTTATGTGAATCCATAATACAAGAGAGAGAGAGAGAGAGAGAGAGAGAGAGAGAGAGAGAGAGAGAGAGAGAGAGAGAGAGAGAGAGAGAGAGAGAGAGAGAGAGAGAGAGAGAGAGACTTACAAGCAGAAAAAACTTTTGGATGGCGGCATTTTTCACGCAGCAAACTTGATACCCACACGATGAAACAACATCAAAGAGGGTTTCTTCCACAGTCAAATTTGACCCTAAATAATCACAAGGTACGCACACTAAGTTCTCGAATATCTCTTTTGGTAGCTGCTGTATTGCACAATTTTCTTCGTTGTTCTCAATATTTTTTCCACCTTTTGTAGCTAAAAGTGCAACGGCTATTACGAGCGCAATGTTTCCCACGAATGAAATTGACAGGCATATATGAATATTATTCGGTCGTAAAACTTTTGTAAGAAGTTTGCACCTCTCTTCCATTTTAATATTTTGAGAACTTGCTTCGATGGTAACCGAGTTACATTCCACTGCGAGGCTGTTTTTCCCATTCGACTCAAGACTTGGTTGGCACTTATCGTTAATACCGACAAAAGAATCCAAAGACTTATCCTCAGAGCCACACATGTTAGTTTCCTCAACTTGAAAGTGACAACTACAACCAGTCTGGTGCTCCTTTCTTTTCAACAACATGGTTCCGTCCTCTATAACTTGTGGTATGTTTGAATGACTGGGTATGTCCTTTACGTTTGACTTCTCGGCAGTTGTGCTCAACATTTTCGTTTCTTCGAATCAACAGTGGTCAATATCCTACGAGTGTATACATTTTCATTTTCAGACTGCAGCCTAGATTTGGAATGTATGTCTATATTTATAAGTGTCTTGCAAGAGAGGTAATAAATGAATGCTGTAAAGACTATTTTCGTCTCAAAGTTTCAATTGCAAATTTGCGGACATGCACTTACAATGTTCTTGTAATTGTGTTGGTTTTCTATTAATTAGGATACAATATGTATAAGCATATATTGTAATACTTCTATAAGTGCATTATATCTGAAATTTTATTGACTGCAGGTTATATGAAACAGTTCCTGCGCTGAACTGGTTACAACAAAATCGTTACTTATTCTTGGCTGCACATTATTTCCTGTTCCAGTTAGATATATATTCAGTTGCCCACATATCATTAATACCTCTTCGTGGCTTTTGAATTAATGTTATTCTTATGGCTATTATTATTAAAAAGACAATGAGTTTAACCATAATTTAAGATACGACTACAGCACTTTATTTACGAAATTGTTCGCGTTCTCGCCATTTTATTATTAAAATTCAAATCAATAAGGCGCGATATCTTCAATTTCAAAATTAATACTTCTTTTAGATTCATAAGTATGTAAACGTTCGTAAACTTTAATGTTTTTTATGTATTTGTTTTTTTATTATTGGTTCTGATTTTTAATATGCCTTGAGAAAGACTAATTGAGAGTTGAAAGCGCTAAGATTAGTTAAAATATTTCAGATATTCCATAGTATCGACGCACGCAAGTGTTCTTGATTGGATCATCCTTCATTTCTTATTAATATCAGTGTCCCAGGTGAAGTTGTTAAATTGTAAATTGGAAAGTGAAATTTATGTGAAATTGATGTTCAAATTCTTTGATTTAGCCAACATACTTGAGAAAATTGAAACTACAATTGTTGCATAAACTTTGTCGAACGTTTTGATTACACCGGAAACATTTGCAGATATAGCAAGGAATTTTACATCAACAAATATATCGTCTTCCATATATTTATCATGCCTAAAGTTTCTTTCAACCTTTTCTCTTTGAGAACGAAGACTTTTGCTTAAAAAATGGTTTTACCTTCAATTCATTCTTGTATTCGTCCGTCAAGCTTGCGATCCGCCATCCGCCATAGAAATTCATTATAAACACGATATCATCAAAGAATAAAACTATAGAATCATTTCTAATTATATTTTTCTCGGTGTGCATTAGCACAGAGAGAGAGCCTATTTATATATTTTTGGATGAAAGTGGGCGGAATTAAGTCTGAAATGTAAAACGCACAGGGTTTATATGATATTAAGTTGCACTGGACCACGCGAGCGAGGTAGACCTGATCTTGCGTTACATGTTTACATCGAGTGATATTTATTTCAATGTTTGGCGTCAGAAAGTTTTATCTACACAGTACTGTACTATATAAAGGTTGATTCTAGAGAATCCATAATGATACAACATACATCAGTCTAACTTCTATTGTAAATATAACAACCGTCACATTTGATTCCTTGCTATTTATTCTTACCCCAGAAAAGTACTCTAGAAATAACTAAATTCCGTTGAATACAAAATTGCATGCAAGAAGCCATCGGTGATTACAATTCACGCCGATTGGGTACAGACTGCCAACTTGGTGTAATACGATGTTTTATACAATGAGGATATCAGCTTGTTTTGAGTAGATATAGGAACATATTTCAAGAATGAAGTGACAAAATATTATTATCATGAGCGCAAAAGTCATTAGTGACGTCTATACAATATGCTTCCACTTCACGAGTGATGAAATGCTTACAATGTTCTATTCAAACTCGTGTATTTTGTCAGATCAATGATTCTTGATACGAAAATGAAGAGATTTGCATTCTCCTTAACAGGTTTCTTACGCGGAATTATATAACTGTATTGTTTTGAGGCTAGTTCCGAAACCGATGGTGACAAAAATTTCTGAACTTTTCATTCACACAATCAGTTACAGATCGGTAGAAAGTGTAAGACGAGGTGCGCGGTGTGGTTGTGATAAATACAAGACTATTTTTATTATGTTTTCAGTCTATGGAACAGAACGTGTTTGATATTACATATAGATATGTCGGGGCCGGAGGGCCTCAAATTATCCATACTCAATATAAAAATAGTTCATTCCACCGACACAGAACTAAACACGCGTGTGTGTGTGTGTGTGTGTGTGTGTGTGTGTGTGCGTCCTCTCGCAAGTTCATATGTAAAGACACGTCTTGTCTCTTCTTATAATGTTTGGATATTACGGTAGAAATGTGGATTTTTGTGTCTTAAATTTACTATAAAGCCTCGGTTTCACGGCGTGTTCCTTATTTGTTGATCGTCACTCATCAGTTCTATTCAAACTCGTGTATTTTGTCAGATCAATGACTCTTGATACGAAAATGAAGATATTTGCATTCTCCTTAACAGGTTTCTTACGCGGAATTATATAACTGTATTGTTTTGAGGCTGGTTCCGAAACCGATGGTGACAAAAATTTCTGAATTTCGGCATTGAATCAACTCATCTCTTTCCGATATTCCGGGAATGTCCACTACCGGACCGCTTTGTTGGCCTAGTGGTTAGATCGTCCGCCTCGAATGCGGGAGGTCGTGGGTTTGATCCTCGGCCGACTCATACCAAAGACTTTAAAAAAATGGTACTAACAGCTGCCTCGCTTGGTGCTCTGCATTAAGAGATTAGTGTTAGGACTGGTCGACCTGGTATCAGGATAACGTGACTGGGTAGGACATCGCGCTACATGTCTGCTGTATGAAGCCGCATTGCTAGACATCACTATAAACTGCCACACTACAGACATCGTAGCTATATGACTGAAAAATTGTTAAAGCTACGTTAAGAATCTAAATCACACACACACATACACACACACACACACACACACCCTTCCCGATGTTCCATCTTTTTAACTATTTTTGTGTGTGATGAAAAATCGCTACTTAATTAGTTTCTATATTTAGGCATTAAATTTTGTTTTTCTTACTAAAATCTTGAACCATTTGTCATAGGTATGTAATAAGTATGCGATACTGTATTAGTGTCACTAAAAATAGATTAGAAATAGGTCATGTGAGTTTAGTCACCGACAACTGGCATGGTTCATATGGAAAACTAATTTATTTGTATCCTTTTTGTGCGAAGTTTCATCTAGATGGGGTGGGGGGAACAGGAAGAAGAAAACTGGAATAAGCCTAAATATTGAAATAAAATTTGAATAAGATGTATAAGAGCAGACAAATTTCATAATTTGGAAAAATAGAGTCCCAAAAGTGATATCGCTCTAGCGTGATTCTCGTGTGTGATTCTCTCTCGCTGATACATTTCAATCACAAAACAACTATCACATGCCCATTTTAACTTATTTGTTTGATGTGATGTGATGTCCGTATCGTACACACAGATTTGTACTACTTTGGTTCTTCTTTAACGTCCACATGTCAATATTTATAGTAAATTGAACTTTTCATTCACACAGTCAGTTACAGATCGGTAGAAAGTGTAAGACGAGGTGCGCGGTGTGGTTGTGATAAATACAAGACTATTTTTATTATGTTTTCAGTCTATGGAACAGAACGTGTTTAATATTACATATAGTTATGTCGGGGCCTGAGGGCCTCAAATTATCCATACTCAATATAAAAAAATAGTTCATTCCACCGACACAGAACTATACACGCGCGCGCGCGTGAGTGTATGTGTGTGTGTGTGTGTGTGTGCGTCCTCTCGCAAGTTCATATGTAAAGACACGTCTTGTCTCTTGTTACAATGTTTGGATATTACGGTACAAATGTGGATTTTTGTGTCTTAAATTTACTATAAAGCTTCGGTTTCACGGCGTGTTCCTTATTTGTTGATCGTCACTCATCAGTACGACTGGTTCAATTAATACAACGCATGACAAAAATCAAAAGAATTAATTTTGTTTGCAAAGAGGTCATGAAATGCTTGTTTACCAAATTAATCATCAGATAAATATGTCTTGTGTTTGTAGGCTGCATATTTAGACATACGTCACTCTGTTTTTCTACTTTCTCTTTTTGTCCTGCGGTGTTTCCACTGATTAAAGAATTTTAATATTTTGAAAGGTTTCAGTTTAATTAAGAATTATCCACTGTGTACAAAGACACTGGGGAAAGAGTACTATGCTTTTGACTATGGTACAACCCAAATATAATATATACATTTTCTTATTTTGTATAAGTATGTAAGTTGATCTAGAAGGATATGAAAACAGAATATGCATGTCTTATATACTTTTCAAAAGTAATGACTTCAGATGTAGATGAGACTATCAACCCCGGCTAATGTCGTGCATACTGCAGATTCATATGAACCCCGGCTAATGTCGTGCATACTGCAGATACATATGAACCCCGGCTAATGTCGTGCATGCTGCAGATACATATGAAACCCAGCTAATGTCGTGCATACTGCAGATACATATGAACCCCGGCTAATGTCGTGCATACTGCAGATACATATGAAACCCAGCTAATGTCGTGCATACTGCAGATTCATATGAACCCCGGCTAATGTCGTGCATACTGCAGATACATATGAACCCCGGCTAATGTCGTGCATACTGCAGATACATATGAACCCCGGCTAATGTCGTGCATACTGCAGATACATATGAAACCCAGCTAATGTCGTGCATACTGCAGATACATATGAACCCCGACTAATGTCGGGCATACTGCAGATACATTTGAACCCCGGCTAATGTCGTGCATACTGCAGATACATATGAACCCGGCTAATGTCGTGCATACTGCAGACACATATGAAACCCAGCTAATGTCGTTCATACTGCAGATACATATGAACCCCGACTAATGTCGTGCATACTGCAGATACATGAAAACCAAGTTAAAAACTGCAGATTTTTACCTGCCAGTAATTTACTTCTCAGAAACCCGACTAACTGCAATATTAAATGGTCCTACATTTTCTTCTAAGAATAAAACTAGAAGGAAAATCGCAATACCTAAGGAAATCGTCCGATTACGTAATGTAATGTATCCAAGTGCAATACCTCTAGATTCTCTCAATTTTTGTCCTACGTATGCATGATGAATAATGAAACTAGTTTACGCAGAATATTTGCTAAGTGAAAATCTGCCTAATGAAACGAACGTAGTTGTTCTTTGAACTAGAGTTAACTTTCGAGGATTCCAAAAGAGTTTTTGTTTTTAGATTGATTTAGCACCATAAACTGAACGTTCAAAACCACGCTGAACTACAATGCATCTCCGTCACTAATTCCGGCTCACTTGTATAATTTTAAATATTTCAAATTTAGAACCGACATCCATTATTTACGATGTCAATCACTTTGTACCTTATACAGAGGTCCAGGGGATGTGATTCATTATGCGTTACATAGACAGAATGTCCTTTATCCGTGAATAAATATGTATGATTCATGATGAATCAATTATTATGTACAATATGAATGACATTAGCAAATTGCAGGTTATCATATTGGCATTTAAAAGAGCAAAATGTTTCCGACCTTGTTAAATTTGATTGACGCGGTTCCTATTTGCTTCAAAAGTCAGAAACCATTGTATGATTGTTTATCTATTAAATGCTGAAGATAAATTTAATCCAAGCCAAAACAATATAAGCTTGATGAAGTACTACCGCCCCTTGTTCATCTTTTCCCAAAAATGTGAATCTATTGGAAACACATTTGCCATAAACAGAGCAAGAGTTTGTTTCCATTGATGTAAACGTTTCCTTCCTATTTTAGTAAACATCCCCACATTGTTGTTTCAATATGCCTTATATTAGCTCAGCAATTCGCAATTGACAGTTTTCTTTGCTATATATTTCTTAGATGTACACTTTGCTTTCTTTCTGCCTTTTCAATGCAGAATTCATTTTATTTTCACTTTTTCTTCTTTGTTTTTGTTTCTCTTAATTTCATATATATCTTTTATTTTTCACATTTTCACCACATCTTGAAATCCGTCATATGTATTGACGTGATTGTATTTGAAACTAGCTTTAAGTACTTATTGTAAACAAGTTTTTAGTATTCATTTTAAACTAATGTTTGGTGCTCATTGTAAACTAGTTTTTAGTACTCATTATAAACTAGTTTTTAGTACTCATTGTAAACTAGTTTTTAATACTCATTGTAAACTAGGTTTCTAGTACTCATTGTAAACTAGTTTTTAATACTCATTGTAAACTAGTTTTAGTACTCATTGTAAACTAGATTTTGGTGCTTATTATAAACTAGTTTTCAGTACTCATTGTAAACTAGTTTTAGTGCTCATTTAAACTAGTTTTTAGTAATAATTGTAAACTAGTTTCTAGTACTCATTGCAAACTAGTTTTTAGTACTCATTGTAAGCTAGTTTCTAGTACTCATTGTAATCTAGTCATGTCAGGCATCTTTAAAGTAATCTTTTTTTCTGATTCTTATTTATTTGTTTGCGAATTCCCTACTTTGCGTGTAAATAGACGGGAAGCGAAGAAAATTAAACGAGGAACAAAACAAGATTATTACAGTAACTGCACAAAAGAGTAAAGATTGCCATACTGTTGAACTTGGTAAAAAAAAACTTAGACAAAAATATGTAGGAAGTAAGCAAAGCCGAAGCTGAACGTTTAAAGAAGAAGAAGACTATAAGAGACAACAAGATACGAACAGTGATACGAACAGTATGCCTTCTGCACACCCACTTGAAGCGGCTACAATACGAAGTGGACAAACGTTACTAACTCTACTGTTTAATTGGCGTTTTAGATCGATGGATCATTTAGTCAAAATTTTCAGTTGTTTTCTACAAGAGTACGAACATCAGAACAAACAGGGAACAAAATGATAAAACGTTCTCAACATATAACTCGATACATGAGATGCTTTAGATTTTCAGATCATACATATATTTTACCTATAGACGTGTATCGAGCGAATAGAGGCGGGGCAACACATTTGAAAATATATTCACATTTATTGCGCCGAGTTGTTATCAAGGAGTTTACAACATCAGAGAAATACAGAAACAAATATCGAGAACATACTAAATGTTATTGATATTCAATGTTCATTTAAACAACGATTTAACACCTTGTAGAAAGTTCTCGTTCTCGATCCGTCACGACTTTATAAACAATATAGCACACGGTAAGCAGGAAGTTGTTCTGAAGAAAATAATAAACAATCTATTGAAGACGATAAAACTACTATCTTTATTGAATGGGGTAAGTATTGGAATTCCTTGGCAAATGAAAACCGTTTTCTGAGATTACCATCACATAAGATACACACGCTACTTAAGTCGATTAAAACTGAAACGCTGCTTAAGTCGATTAAAACTGAAACACTGCTTAAGTCGATTAAAGCTGAAACTGACTATTGAAACTAATAAAGATACAGATAAAGAATGATCACAATAAGAAATTGGAAACAAAAGATAAAATACTGCTAATGAAAGAACAATAAAATCGGTGAGAATAACTTCGGTGTGTCTATTACAGATCTGAGTGATAAGATCAATGGAAAGGAAGCTAAAACCGTTGAAACTTAGATATTACTAGAAATTGTGTAAAGTGATTGATTAAACTAAACCAAATTTGAAATAATTTGTTGAACGACTTGTTATCATGCTGACGCAGGATCGGTTTAATGATGTTTTGACATATAGCAAAATAAAGTGCAGAAGTTGATTCAAAAACGTTTAATAATTCGGCAGTTAAAACAATATCATTGATATATAATTTCTGATATGGTTTATTACCATCTATTTACAATGTTGCAATAATGATCACTGCATCCGACTTGATATGAGAATTGCACACGATAATAGATCTCTTGTAAGTAGTCTTATGTTAGCTGACGTTTAGCAAGGTATTCCATTTTAAATCAAGAGAACAAAACTTGCAGATGAGCACAAAATGCATGTTAATTTCGTAACTGATGTCCATGAACAAATTTAAAACAATCCGAGAAAATCATTTCTTTTCTAGGCAACAATAATTGAAATAGCCTCATAGCAGGACAATTTGTGGAGTCACAAAGTATGGAAAGACCATAGTTGGAATGCAGTTGATAATGACTGTATGCACACCCTTTCTAATCACATTTTTATCATCTATCCATTTATTCTGTCCATTTAGGAAGTAGTTGTTTAGTGAGGCGAATATGTTAGTTATACAACCGAAAAATAAATTAGATTAGTGGTTAGAGCTCATTTTTTGATGTCTGTAATGGTACAACTACTTTATTTATGGATGATGACTTTGGCAGTCTTGACAATGTAAACAAATTGATGATGACCATGGCACGCTTGACAATATAAATTAGATAGGATGACTGGTAGTCGTTATAATATTATAATTGGTTGATTGTGGCAGTCTTGACGATTGAGAAATAGGGATGATACCATTGTCAGTCTTAACAATCTAAAAAAGTAACTGTACTAACCTAGTCAAACAATACTTTTAGTGGCATGAATTGCAAAATATCAATATGAGAAAGTGGAAACTTGTAATTAAGTATTTAATAGATAACTTATGAGGTAATAGTAATTTATTACAAGAACGGAAAGCTATGGAAACTAATTTCATGGAATATAATCTCATCACTGACGTTGTGCAAAGAGATTGTATCTAAGCCAGACAGGAAGAAAAAAAATCAGAATTAAATTGTAGCTAGAATTTCTTTCTGAGTACAGAGTGCTTAAATGTCCGCAAGGTACGTTGCCTATCGCTAACACACTTTTCTTCATACGTAGACGACGCTTCTTATCGCGTGATATACTTGATCTACGTAAATGTTTTCGTTAATAAGCTTCCTTGTTTTTGAATATACAGTAGTGGTACAATTAGAGTATTAAATTATATATGATAGCAGGTCTTATTATTCTTATATAACCTTTCTATTTGTCTTTATGAGTTATTAATACACATTGTTTCGAACTTAATCCACACATCTTTAATTAAACTCATCACTGAAAGTTTCAGAGACTTTTGTACTAATATGTGTGATATCCTCTGAATAGTCAGAAATGTCACAGAACTTGATAATATTCTTCATGTAAAAAAGAGGGATAGGTGGTAGCAATTGTTCAGTATAAAAATCACCAGTTGTACAAGGAATTAAACTTAATACCTAAATCAGAATCTTAAAGAATCCTTTCAACAAAAATCATTAATTAGGTTTTATTTGTATCTTTAATGTAATATTATTATCATTTGTCTGCAATCGGATGAAAATTTGCATCCCCAAAACTGTCTTGTGAGACCTTTACCGTTTATCGTTAATTTCAGTACGTCCGTCAGGAAGTTGGTGTAGATGCGGTTTGGGTCTGCATTCACTGGTCTTACTCAATTATAGTCTTACTCAATTAGATCTCTTTAACGCCAGCAATCGTAGGACCTCTGTTATCGGTTTATCAAATGGATAAGAGCCGTGTATTCTATTTGACCTCTCAACTTTCCTGTACACAAGATGAAATACTAAAATATATCCGGCGCGTACCACCTAAAGCTGGACTATAGAGCCATACCCATGTCTTCCGGTCAGCTTTTCTGACATAATAATAATAATAATAATAATAATAATAATAATAATAATATTAATAATCATAATAAAAGCTTTAGGAATGCTATACAGATAGACGTTTAAAGTTGAATCGATCTGTTATAAAGAGATGCTTGATTTAATAGGATGAAGCAACCATTTTTGGTTGTCAAAAACATGTAGCATATTCGTTTGCTGTACTATAAAAGTGTCGCTATGGTGATAAAGTGACTTAAAGAATGCTACTTTGGTGATAGAGTTCAATTTCTTTGTTGAACGATGGCTGTATTATTTAAAGGGAGAAATGAATCAATAACTATTTAAAGTCAACTGTATATTTGCACTAAATTTTGTCGTGCCATCAGTTACGGAACGTCATGTGTTTCGGAGCGGTCATTTTATTTCGTTAATATCAAGTGATAAAATGTAACTGATGACGCAATTTTCAGAAGTTCTGTCGATACATATATTACTCTTTGCTGCAAAACCATTCTTCGAGCTTGTCTAAATCCATTAAATATATAAATTATGCATAACATTCGCCTTTGGTTTTCCCCATGATTGCCCATTAATAAAGTTCGCTGTTGAATTTACTGACATATTCGTTTTCGTTTTTTCTTTTTTCTAATATTGAATAAAGAAACAAGGTAAATCTTATATATTGAAATCAGTAACTTTTTTAAAAGACTATATTTATTTATATTTTTGTCCATTAACATTTACCTAATTTTAGAAACAAATCAGTTTGCATGATTTTTCAGAATGGTTAAAAAAGACTGTTGCTTTAACAAAAACATACATATATGTTAAGGAGAAGAAACTATTGATTCATATTAAAACTATTTATTGCTATTTTTGCCATTTTTGGCCATTTCCTATGATTGTACATTTCGTTTATCATCTCTACAATGACCGCGAGTGGCGCTGTGATCAATCGTTCCGACTCAGATGACGTTATAAACAAGGAAAGCAAAACATGGTACTTATAAATATACCGTCACGGAACAAAAATCTGCAGCCGTAAATAATCTTAAACTTTGAAGTTTGAACTTTGGTACAGGTATAATGATGATTCAAAGCGGAAATTAACTTTAAATAGAACTTAAGTTGTTTACGAATTATTCCATGATGGTTCTTAAGGTTTCCAAAACACTGATGCAGCGAGGATAATAAATTATGTGAAAGTCTCTCCATTGTAATAATTAAATGATTTTCAGTATAATGCAATATTACAGAGGACATATTACATTCGAGGAATTTCTCCACATGTTTTGAACGCCACTAGGGTTCGGTGATTGAACATAAGCCCGATGCGTATGTAGAAAGAGACATGTGCATCGATGGTTCATTGTTAGCATGCTAACGGACAGCGCTTTAGACCACTCGGCCACTCGGGGCCCCTTGCTCATAAGTTAAGTCCTTAATGCATTTTCCAAAGCAACAAACAGTAAGAGACATTATGTTATCATCTTCATTGTAGGCTAGTATCTTTGACAGTTGAAGCTGGCACTCATACACAACTAGAACATTGGCTATCAATTATTACTCAGCTAGCAGCTGTTCATATTGCAACAGTGCTGCCCCACCCCCCACAGCACACCACCCCGGTTAATGTAGCATGTTTCATAGATAATGTATTCTCACGGCAATCGACTGAAAAAAACCTGTACCAATAACCATGACGACACGTTCCTATGTTTAAAAATAATTCAAGGGTCTTTTTGTATATTTGTTGTTGTTGCTAAACTCTCTATAAGCGCCGATACGTGTGTGTTATAGTTCAAAGTTCAAACTTAATTGAAGTGAAAAACAAGCTTTTCAAACCGACCATGTCATCTGCTTAATTGCTATAAATTCATGGTAAAAGGAAATATATTTTAGCGTACGAGCAACTGGTCTAAATTGCTACAGTCAATTCGAAGCCATACTAGTGTTACGGTGAAAGGAATCTAGGCAAGAGTCGTTACCTTTTAATGAAAACATGTATGGTCTAGTGGTATATCAGTGATAAAGCCTACATACTATACATGCATTCGAAACAGCTCTAACATTTTAAAGTGAAAGCAAACGGTTTGTCATGTATCGAATTGTATATTTCCTAAATTCAAAATCTATGTTGCTAAACAGTGAATATTCTATCTGCGGATGCATATGTAGCCGGCCACTGCAATATTTATAGTAGCTTCATTTGATGCGAAAAATCTGGCCTTATTTTCCCTATGTTTATAAACAGATATGATGTTCACAGATTACAAATCCACTATGATGCAATAAACTGTAATAGCTTTTCAGATGTATGGCGGTGTTTGCCCTTGATGTATTTTATGCAGAGACCAATGCGCCACCTAATACAAATAACCTGGACCTTCGATTACTGTGTAAAAGTTATGAATTACTTACCTCCTATGATTGTGATATGTTGTGGAAGCGTGTGAAAAACTTAATAATCTTTAATTGGATGCCAAAAAAGAGATTTCATGCTGTAGAATATACTAAAAGTTTGATTTATTTTGTTGGTTTTAACGTGTCTTTCACCACTTTATTGGCTATACCATTCCAAGGAAACGGAAGATTTAAGTATATGTCCAGGACACACAGAGGCAGTCGACTCGGTTTGGCCTAGACGGGTATCGAACTAGAAACTTACCCTTGCCACTATGAAAGTTTCAGTTTCTTCTTTACCTTGTCATTAATATGATAACGCCTTTTTAGAATAACGGGTAATCCCATTTACATACCATTTATGTAGAGAGACCAATTTTTAATATTAAAACTTTTATCTTTATTACGAATTTGCTTTCACTTGCTGAACTTATCTTTAACACCAATTCGCTAAATTTCTAACGGATCTTCATGGGATTACAAAGAAATGTACAAAACGTAATTGTATCAGTTAAAGTTAATACCCAAGTCGACAGACACGGGTAAGCCAAGAACTGACAAACCAATACACACTAACAAAATGTTACGAACAGCCTC